>JAQZBX010012786.1:0-40747 GCA_029593785.1 Cabassous unicinctus | reverse complement strand
GACAAAATACAGCATCCTTTCTTGATAAATACTTCAAAAGATAGGAGTAGAAGGAAACTTCCTCAACATGATAAAGCGTATCTATGAAAAACCCACAGCTAACATCATATTCAATGGTGAAATGCTAAAGGCTTTCCTTCTAAGATCTGGAACAAGACAAGGATTCCCTGCTTCACTGCTCTTATTTAGCATTGTGTTAGAATTACTTGTTTGAGCACTTAGGCAAAAAAAAAGAAAAGAAATAAAAGGCATCCAAATTGGAGAGGAAGAAGTAAAAAATCTCACTATTTGCAGATGGCACATTCCTATATGTAGAAAGCCCTTAAAAAAATCCACAACAAAGCTTCTAGAGCTGATAAATAAGATCAGTCAAGTGACAGGATATAAGATTAACAGACAAAAATCAGTAGCATTTTTGTATACCAATAATGAGCAATCTGAGAAGGAAATCAAGAAAAAAATTCCATCTACAATAGCAACTAAAAGAATCAAATATCTAATAATAAACTTAACATGTAAAGGACTTGTACATAATTACACAATATTTTTAAAGAAAATCAAAGAAAACCTAAATAAATGGAAAAATATTCCATGTTAATGAATCAGAAGATTAATCATCATCAAGATGTCTGTCCTACCCAAATTGATTTACAGATTTAATGCAATCCCATTATAAATTACAACAGCATTTTTTAAACTGAATTGTAAAAGCTAATTATGAAATTTATTTTGAATGGCAATGGGCCCAAAATAGCTAAACACATATTGAAAAAGGAAAATGAAATCGGAGGAATCACACTACCTGACTTTAAAGCATAATACAAAGTGACAGTGGTCAAAACTGCATGTTATTGGTACAAAGGTAGACATACTGACCAATTGAACTGAATTGAGAGTTCTGCTATAGATCCTGCCATATATGGTCAACTGATATTCGACAAGGCCACCAAGCCCATTCAACTGGGACAGAATGGCGTCTTCAACAAATAGTGCTTGGAGAACTGGATATCCATAACCAAAAGAATGAGAGAGGATTCCTATCTCATGCCCTACACAAAAATAAACTCAAGATGGATCATAGATATAAATATAAGAGCCAAGACCATAAAGCTCTTAGAAGATAATATAGAGAAGAATCTATGAAACCTTATTAGGAAATGTTTTCATAAATTTTAACACCCAAAGCATGAGCAATGAAAGAAAAAATAGATAAATGGGACCTCCTCAAAATTAAAAACTATTGTGCTTCAAAGGAGTTTGTCAAGAAAGTGATAAGGCAGCTTACCCAATGGGAGAAAATATTTGGTAACCATTTATCTGATAAGTGCCTAATACCCTGCATATGTAAAGAAATCCCACATGTCAAAAATAAAAAGACAGTAAACTCTTTTAAAAAATGGACAAGAGATTTGAATAGTCACTTTTCCAAAGAAGAAATACAAATGGCTAAAAAGCACATGAAAAGGTGCTAAACATCATTAGCTGTTAGGGAAATGCAAATCAAAACTACAATAAGTTATAATCTTAGACCCATTATATTGGGGGCTATTAAAAAAAACAACAGAGAACTACAAGTGTTGGAGAAGATGTGGAGGAGAGGAAACACTCATCCACTGCTGGTGGGAATATAGAATTGTGTAGTCATTGTGGAGGACAGTTTGGCATTTCCTCCAGAAGCTAACTATAGAACTGCCATATGATCCAGCAATCCCACTTCTGGGTATATACCCAAAAGAATTGAAAGCAGGGACATGAACAGATACATGGACACCAATATTCATAGCGGTATTATTCAATATTGCCAAAAGTTGGAAGCAACCCAAGTGTCCATCAAGAGACGAATGGATAATCAAGTTGCGGTATATACATACAATGGAATATTACTCAGCTGTAAGAAGGAATGCAGTATTAACACACAGGACAACATGGATGAATCTTGAAGACCTTATGTTGAGTGAAGTAAGCCAGTCACTGAAGGAAAAATATTATATGACCTCACTGCTATGACTTAAGTTAGTTGAGCAGATTCACAGAGCTAAAATCTTGAAGATAGGGTATCAGGAGAGAGAAAGGGAGCAGAGTGTGATGAGCTGATGTTCAATATGGGCAAGACCTATGATAAGGTGGAAGGGGGTCATTGGCAGTGCATGGGGGGAATGTTGGTGCAGGGGTATGAGTGGGGCTGATGGTGCTGAAATATGAGGGGGACTGGTGTGTGGGAGTTGGGTTGGACTATCCATGGAACTAGGAGGAGGGCTTCAGGAAGGAACAGGTGAACTCTGGGGATGTGAAGATCTGTGGTTAAAACTACAATGGTGGGAACGTTCTCTTGGCAAATATTGCAGGGGAGGGCTACTGGTGCAGGGCATCGGGGGTGTGGGGATATGTGGGATAGAGTGCACCTAAGGCATGCGTCTAAGGAATATGAAAATGTTCATCTTGTCATAGCATATTATCTTAGTTGGTGGAGACCCACACAATAAACAAGAAAATATTAAATTCTTATCCCATAGAGTCCTGCTATGTTCTCAATTAGAAGGTTAAGAATCTCTTGAGAACATAGACAGTGACTAATAAAAGAAAACAGACTGATATGTCAAACCTTCAATATTAATGCATGTAACTATGAACCTTATTCTTTAAAAATTGAAACTTAGTGGTTGATGATGGACAACGGCCATCCCAGGGAATGGAGAGAGTCTTCAGCTGCAGGCAGGACAATCCCATCCATCTTATCCATGGGATATAAGCCCCTCTCACTTGGAGATGGAGTGGGCATCACCATCCCAGACTCCTCAGGATTTGGGGAAGAGCCATGGATTAGAGCAGACTTACTGGTATTCTGTTGTAGACATATTGTGATTCAAGCAATGGAAGAAATTACAACATTGATGTGGAGCGAGTGGCCACTGGATGCTTTTGGGGCAGGGAGAGGGAAAAGCAGTAGTAATACGGGGGCTTTTTTGGGACTTGGGAATTATCCTGAGTGACATTACAAAGACAGATATCAGCCATTTTACAGCAACATAAAACATACAGAACTGTGTGTGAGAGAGTGTGGTCTACAATGTGAACTATGGTCCATGCTTTAGTGGCAAAGCCCCAGGATATGTATATCCATTGCAGGTGATGTGCCACACTAATGAAAGATGTTTATGTGGGAGGTTGTGGGAAGTGTGGGAGGTGGGGAACATGGGAATACATGTAATTTTTGTATAACATTTATGTAATCTAAGCATCTTTTAAAATATTTTTAAAAAATAAAATGAAATAAACCAATCAACTAAAAAAAAAAATTAAGAAGCCTGTTAGGCATGAGCACCCCTGATGCATTGTGCGTCTCACCATCCTTAGAAATAGTGTCCATAGTTCTATCTTCATTGTCCTGACACCTGTCTCGCTTTGATATTGTTTAAAGTTTGCTTAGAGAAATGTGCAACCATTTATTTGCCCCACTCTAACCACAAATTATACTGAATTAACCTATGCAAATAAAAAATAGGACAAAAGAGAAAAAAGAAAAAGCAAGCCAATTACTTGCCAAGACTGTTAGAACACAAAACAAAAAAAAGTTATTTCCATTTTTATTCAATGTTTCTAAATATTAAAAAAGGTAAAGATTCTTACACTAATTATCTCAAATAAGACCATGCAAATCAGTTCATTTCCCCTCCTTGGTGTTGCTGTTTTATATAATAGTGTGATCAATAGAAAACTAAATCGCATGTGGTTGGTTGGAAAATGTCACCTGTTTACAAAACATGCAGGACAGTTTCTAACTCAGGTCTGCAAATCTTTACAATAACTAGTGCTTTTATGTTTTTTTTAGCGGGGGGAGACACATGGGACTGAAAAATTTAGCTATCCAATTTTATCTAACTACCACACAAAGCACAAATGACCATCCCGACATTGTAAACTTTGGAGGGCTGAGATAGTAGACATTATGATCTGTAGTAGATTCAACTGTTTAGCTTGAAGATGGTGGCTTTTTCTCTTAAGAGAAAGAAATTTCCTTAGGGTAATTTTGCTAGATGGTTCCAGAAGAACCCTCCATGAATTTAAAGAGTGACAACTGTAAAGTATTCTGTTGCATTATACAAATAAAAGATCTGGGAACTTTTCTAGACTAAAGACAGTTGTTTGCTAAATGGCACTGAAGAAAATCCTGACCCCAGTGTACCACTTAGTCCAAATGTTTCTGGCCAAAGAAAATTTTACAACAATATTTATAAGCTAACTTTTTAAGAGATGGTTGATATCAATATTGTACATATTTTACATGTCAAATACATAGTTCAAGAGTTTATAAAACAAGAACATGTATTATTACCTCTAAGATATCATATACAAGAGAAATCCGCCAAGTACTTGTGACAGCATTTCAAGTGGAAGCAGTCTCATATACAAAAACCAATCCAGTTTCTCAGCTGTGTGAAGTATATAATTATATAAAGTATATAAAGAAGTTTAAGAGATTACTGGGGGAAAATAAATCTAGCCCATTGAAGACCAAAAATAAAATAAAATAAAATAAAATAAAAGCAGTAACAGATAATTAACCTCTCCTAATTTTGCTTGACTTTCCCATTTTTGAAGTATATTGGCCAATTATTTTTAGAAAAAAAAAGAATCTCTTAAGAACATAGTCAGTGACTAATAAAAGAAAACAGACTGATATGTCAAATCTTCAATATTAATGCATGTAACTATGAACCTTATTCTTTAAAAATTGAAACTTAGTGGTTACCATAAGTCCTGAGGGGAGGTGGAGGGAAAAATAGAACAGATGGAACATTTTTAGGGGCATTGGAATTGTTCTGCATGATTTTGCAATGATGGAGACAGGCCGTTATAAATTTTGTCATAACCTATAAAAGTGTACAGTGAAAAATGTAATCCATAATGTAATCCATTGACCATGGTTAGTAGCAATGATTCAATATTTGTTCATCAATTGTAACAAGTGTACCATATTCGTGTAAGATGTTATCAATAGGGGAAAATGTGAGAAGGGGAGGAAATGGGATATACAGTAATCCCCTATATTTTCTATGTGACGTTTCTGTAACCTAGAGCTTCTTTGAAAATAAAGTGAAAAAAACAAGACACTGGTGGAACATATGGAAATACTTGTCACTGTACATAAAAGATAACATATCTTAAGGTGATGAAAGACACAATGGAAAATTATTTATTTACTTTTTATTTTTGTATTTTATTATGATTTTATTCATTTTTTTTTTGGCTTTGTTTTTGGGGAGGTTTTGGATTGTACAAGGGTAGCAACTGTGGCAGGGGAGGATCACTTGTTCAGAGAGTCAATGATGGAGGGATGTGTGGGGAAGAGTGTACCTGGGGTATACCTTTATGGAATATGAATATGTTCAAATGGTCATGGTCATAGGGTGTTATCTTGGTCCGTAGAGACCCATACAATACTGACAAAATATTGAATTCCCATCCTGGCAAGTCCTGCTACATTCTCTAATAGAGCAGCAAGAATCCCTAGAGTACATGGGCAGTGCCTAGCGAGGGAGGACAGACCAATATGCCAGGCCCTTGATATTGTTGATTGTAATCATGAACCCTGTTCTTGTGAAATTGAAACTTAGCCTAATATTATATATTGTCTAAGAGTTGCTTCCTGAAAGTCTCCTTGTTGCTCAAATGTGGCATCTCTCTAAACTAAACTCAGCATATAAACGTACTACCTTCCCCCCAGCATGGGACATGACTCCTGGGCATGAGCCTCCCTGGCACCAAGGGATTATTAGCAAGCACAAACTAGCAATGCTTTTGGAAAAAGAACTTGACCGAAAGGCAGAAATATTAAAAACAAATGGATTTTCATGGCTAAGAGATTTCAAAGTGAGTCAGTAGATCATTCTAGAGGTTACATTTATGCATATCTCAGAAGGATCTCATTGACTGCCACAGTAAACAGCCTCAAACAGGCAGGCTCCTGAGGCTTCTAGAGACATCCAGACACTAGGCAGGGCAGACAATCTCAGGAATTTGGTACTCTGTCAGTGGGCCTTACCTTGGAATATATGTTCCCCAATGTAATAGAGTTAGACTCATTTATAATTACCCTATACATTGTTCTTCTGCCCCTTTTATTTGAACTTATAATTAGAACTATGCTCATTAAATATATGTACCAAAGACTTAAATCTTTTGTCTGCTCATATGACGATTGAGTCCTGAATCCTAGCAGTGTTGCAAGATCTACTCTCCAGTTCATCGGAGTCACCCAGGACAGCAAACAAAATGATGATGAACAACACTTGTCCCAAAAAACAGAGAGTATCTACAACTGCAAGTGAGACTGTTCCATCCATCTTCCCTATGGGATCTAAGCTTCCTCTTGATCAGAAACAGAGTGGGTATCACCATCCTAAAATCCTCAAAATTGAGAAATGAATAAACATAAGGGGGGGATGCAACTATGGGCTAAAGTTGACTTATTATTCTAGCAACGGTATATCTTGTAACATTGATATAAAGGCAATGGTCACCAGAGGTTCTAAGGGAGAGGGAAGAATAGGTGTAACATGGGACATTTTTGGGACATTGGAATTGTTCTGAATGGCATTGCAATGAAGGATACAGGCCATTGTACATTTTGTCAAAACCTATAAAATGTGTGGTGCAAAATGTAAATACTAATGTAAACTATTGGCCATGGTTTAGTAGCAATGCTTCAATATATGTTCATTAATTGTAACAAAAGTACCACACTAATGAAAGATTTTAATAGCAAAAAGTGGGGGAGGGGGAGAGTGTGGTGTTTATGGGAATCTCCCTATATTTTCAATGTATCATTTATGTAATATAAAGCTTCTTTAAACATAAAATTTTAAAAGTTAAATTGTTCTTAATTTGAACTAAAATTTTATAAGTTAAAATATTAATTGTAATCCCCAGGGACACCACTAAGAAAATAACTCAAATATATATAGTAAAAGAAATGGCAAGAGGATTAAAATGGTACAATAGAAAACATCTGTTTAAACAAAAGAAAAAAAGACAGTAATGGAGGAATTGAATAATAAAAGATAAAGAAGACTTACTGGAAACAAATAGCAAAATGGCAGACATATCCTACCATATCACTAAAATATATTGAATGTAAGTATCAGTAAAATCTATTAAATGTAAATGGATTAAGCTCTTTAATTAGAGTTTGGCAGAATGGACAAAAATGAGGCCCAATTCTAAGCTCTCTATAAAATATACACTTTAGATTCAAAGATAAATAATTTTGAAATAAATGATGGAAGAAGGTACTCCATGCAAACTGTAATGAAAAGAAAATTTCAGTGGCCAAACTAATATCAGACAACATATACTTAAGACAAAAAATTACAATAGATAAAAAGCCACTTTATAATGATAAAAGTGTCAATCCATCAATAAGACATAACAATCATAAACAAACATATACTTGACAATGCATTCCCAAAATACATTAAACAAAACCTGACAGAATTTAAAGAAGAAAAATGCATTTCAGCAATAATAGTTGGGAATTTCAATATCCTCTTTCAATAATGGATAGACCAACTAGATAGATGATCTTCAAGAAAACAGAAGATGTTAACGGCATTATAACCCAGCAAGACCTAGAAAATATTTTCACCTAATAATAGCAGAATATACCTTCTCAAATACACATGGAACATGCTATAGGATAGACAATTTTAGGTCATAAAACAAGTCTCAGTAAATTTAAAAGGAATAAATTAAACAAAGTATGTTCTCTGACCATAAAGGAATCAAATTATAAATCAACAATAGAAAGAAATTTGAGACAATCACAAAACCTGGAAATTAAATCATAAGAAAAGAATTTGAGATTAATGAAAACAAAAATATTACATACCCAGACTTTGGGGCTAAAGCAGTGCACAGAGGAAAATTTAGCTGTAAATGCCTATATTACAAAATAAGAAAGATCTCAAATCAATAGTGCAACCAAAATAAAATAAAATAAAATAAAATAAAAGCAATTATGCCAAATATTGTGGGTTTTTTTGAAAAATAAAAAACAAAATCAATAAAGCCTGAGCTAGACTGACCAAATAAAAAAGAGAAGATTCAAATTAACGAAATCAGGGATAAAAAGGGCTATCGTTACCAACCCTACAGAAATAAAAAATATTATTTGGGAATATTATGAACAATTGTATGCCAACAAATTAGATAAGTAATTAATAAATTCCTGAATAGACACAAACTACCTATGCAGACTCAGTAAGAAATGGAAAAGATGAATAGGCCTCTAACAAGTAAGGAGATCAAATTAATACTTTTAAAAAAACTTTCTACAAAGAAATCTCAGGACCAGATGGCTTCACTGGATGAGTCTATCAAGTAAATTTGAAAAACACCAATTCTTCTCAGACTCATCCAAAAAATAGAAGAGTAGGGAAAACTTTTTAACCCATTCCATAAGTCAGCATTACTCCCATTTCCAAGCTACGTAAAGAAACTAGAAGAATGGAAAATTGTAGACCAATATCTCTTAGAAATATAGATGTAAAAACTCTTAACAAAATACTAGCTAACTGAATCCAGTATCACGTTAAAAGGATGCCCAATTGGGATTTAGTCCAGGAATGCAAGCATGGCTATACAAGAGAAAATCAATCAAGGTAATACACCATATTAATGCAATGAAAAATAACCCCCCACCTGCTAATCTCAATTGATACAGAAAAAAGATTTGACAAAAGTCAAATACCCTTTGATGATAAAGCCATGCAGCAAACAAGGAATAGGAAACTTTGTCAGTGTCATCAAGGGCATTTATGAAAAGTCTACACCTAATATTACAATGAATGATGAAAGACTGAAACATTTCCCCCCAAAATCAGGAACAAGAGAAAGATGTCCATTCTTGGTAATTCTATTTAACATTGTGCTGGAAGTTCTAGCCCAGAGAACTAGAAAAGGAATTAAAGGCATAGAAATTGCAAAGGAAGAAGCAGATAATTTGATATTGTATCCAGAAAATACCAATGAATACATAAAATGCTACTAGAACTAATAAACAAGCTCAACAAGGTTGCAGGAAGCAATATCAACAGGCAAAAATCAATTGTACTTCTATACATGTTGATGTGAACAATCTGAAAATGAAATTAAGAAAATTATAATATTTATAACAGCATAAAAAAAGAATAGAATACATAGGAATAATTTTTTTATAAGTGCTAGAGTTGTATACTGAAAACTGCAAAAGAAAGAAATTAAAGGCCTAAGTAAATAAAAAGACATTCTATATTCATGAATTGGAAGACTTTTTTTAACTAAGATTGCTGTACTTCCCAAAAAATCTACAGATTTAATGCAATCCTATCAAAATCCAAGCTGCTTTAATTTAAATAAATTGACAAAATGTGGCTAAAATTCATACCCAGACCATTCCAAACAATCTTGAAAAAGAAGAGCAAAAGTGACACATTCACAGTATTTAATTTAAAAACATCAATTTTAAAAGCTATAGTAATCAAGATGGTTTGGTAGTAGAATAAGGATAGACATAGATCAATCAAACAGAATTGAGAATCCAGAAATAAATTCTCACATCTTTGGCCAATTGGTTATTTATTTATTTATTTTTCCTTTTTTAAAAAAATTTATTGACGTATATGAATCATACATGAACATACATAAACAACAAATGTATAGCAATAGTTGTGGCCTTGCAAAACAAACATACATAACATCATGCAGGACTCTCATACCTCACCCTAACACAAATACCTTTCATTGTTGTTAAACATTTTAAAATAATGATTAAAGACCATTCTCAAAATATTACTACTAACCAAAGTATTTTCCCCCAACCCATCCTATTATTATTATTATTTTTATATCATTTATACATGAACATACATAAACAATAAGTGTAAAGTAAAAGTTGTGAATTTACACGGCAAGCATTCATAACATCATAGAAGCGTCACAAACATCAACCCTCCACCAACATCTTGCATTGTCATGAAACATTTGTTACAAGTTATGAAAGAATATCGTCAAACTCTTGCTGCTAATTTTAGTCCTTATCTTACATTTGATGTATTATTCCCCCAATCCACCCTATTATTATTTTTAAAATATATTTTTATGATAGAAGTTGTAAACTTACAAAACAATCATGCACATGTGCAGAATTCCCAAACAAAACCCCTCTATCAACGCACCACACTGTGGTGGAACATTTGTTACAGATTATGAGATAATATCATCCGATTATTACCAAGTCCACAATGTACATTTGGCACACATTTTCCATACTCCCCAATTACTAACATAGTATATCTTTGGCATAGATGCAAGACTATTACATTATTACTGTTAACCACAGTCCATAGGTCACTCCAGTTGTATTTTTCTCATGCCTCTCCACATTCCCATCACCCTGAAACAGTAATGTACATCTGCTATAGCTCACAAAGGACACTCTTGCATCTGTACCATCAACCATAGTTCTCATCTACCTCTGGGTTTACTATGCTATTCAGTCCCTAAATTATTCTCTAACTTTCTGTCAATTGACATTTACATCTTTGGACTACCATTTTCAGCCACATCCCCACTTATAAACCAGCTGTTACTCACTATAATGTTTTACCATCAACTCTTGTACATTTCCACACTTTCATAGTAAAGCTAACTAAAACTTCTACATACAATATCAGTACTCCATCTCATTCCTCCTCTTATCTCCTTTAAGAATCCACCACCTACCACCAGGTCTTGAAGATATTTTCCTACATTTTCTTCTAGAAGCTTTGTGGTTCTTGCTTTTATATTTAGGTTTTGATCCATTTCGAGTTAATTTTTGTATAGGGTGTGAGATAGTGATCCTCTTTCCTTTTTTTGCTATGGATATCCAGTTTTCTCAGCACCATTTGTTGAATGGACTGTTCTGCCTGAGCTGGGTGGATTTGACCAGCTAATCAGAAACCACTTGACCATAGATGTGAGGGACTGTTTCTGAGCCATCATTTCGGTTCTATTGGTCTATGTGTCTGTCTTTATGCCAGTACCATGCTGTTTTTACCACTGTAGCTTGGTAATATGATTTAAAGTCCAGAAATGAGAGTCCTCCAACTTCGCTTTTCCTTTTTAAGATGTTTCTGGCTATTCAGGACCATTTACCTGAATTTGATAATCATGTTTTCCATTTATTTAAAAAATGCTGGTGGAATTTTTATTGGGATTGTATTGAATCTGTATATCAATTTGAGTAGAATTGACATCTAAATGATTTTTAGTCTTCCAATCTGTGAGCATGGGATGTTCTTCCAATTATTCAGGACTTCTTAAAATTTCTTTTAACAACGAATTGTAGTTTTCTAGATACAAGTGCTTTATATCCTTAGTTAAGTTTATTATTAAATATTTTGGTTTTATATGTCATGTTTTATTTTCACCACTCTTTTGACACTTTTAGTTCTTTTATTGATAATAATCTTCATTTCTAGACTATCTTCCAGGCCTCTCTCTCCTATCTTTTCTTTTCAGGCTGTAGCACATCCTTTAGTATTTCCTGCAAAGTGGGTCTCTTGGTTACAAACTCTCTCAGTTTCTGATTATCTGTGAGTATTCTAAATTCGCCCTCATTTTTGAAAGACAATCTTGCCACGTATAAGACCCTTGGCTGGAAGTTTTTCTCTTGAAGTATCTTAAATATATCATACCACTGTCTTCTTGCCTCCATGGTTTCTGGTGAGAAATCAGCACTTAATCTTATTGGGTATCCCTTATATATTATGCATCGCTTTTCTCTTGCTGCTCTCAGAATTCTATCTTTGTCTTTGGCATTTGACATTCTGATTAGTATGTGTCTTGGAGTTGGTCTATTTGGATTTTTTCAGATGGGAGTATGTTGTGCTTCTTGGGAATGTATATCTATGTCTTTTAATATGGTTGGGAAATTTTCTACCATTATTTCTGCAAATATTCCTTCTGCCCCTTTTCCTTTCTGTTCTCCTTCTAGAACATCCATGGCACATATGTTTGCATGTCTCTTGTTGTCGTTTAGTTCCCTGAGACTTTGTTCAAGTCTTTCCAATCTTTTCTTCATCTGTTCTTTTGTATGTTCACTTTCAGAGGCCCTTTCTTCAAGCCCTCCAATTCTTTCTTTTGCCTCCTCAAATCTATTATATGATTCCAGTGTATTTTTAATTTCACTTATTGCACCTTTCATTCCCATAAAATCTGCTATTTTTCTATGTATGCTTTCACATTCTTCTTTGTGCTCATCCAATGTCTTCTTAATATCCTTAATTTCTTTAGTCATCTCATTGAATTTATTAAGGAGATTTGTTTGAACATCTATGATTATTTGTCTCAACTCCTTTATGTCATCTGGAGGCTTATCTTGTTCCTTTAACTGGGCCATATCTTCCTGTTTCTTGGTGTGGATTGTAACTTTTTGTTGGTGTCTTGGAATCTAGCTTAGTAGAATATTTTTCTGGGTACAGTTTCTCTCTTTAGTTTAGGGCTTCCTATCCTTCTCCCTTGCTGGTTGTGTAGTAAGAGCCAAGGATGTAGTTGGTGCCATAAGCTGTGGAGGCTCAAGCTGCCCTCAGTGCCCCAAGGACCAGTGAAGCTTCTCCCAACTTTCTCCTTTGCCAGGGGTAGGGACAGAGCCACAGCTGTGTGGAATAATCCAAGTCATGCAGGCCTAAACTGTAGTTGACCAAAAAGACTAATGAAGCCTCACGCCCCTTCCTCCCCTGCCTGGGGCGAGGCTGGAGCTGCAGATGTGAGCAGCAATCTATGCAGTACAGGTCCAAGATGACCACAGTTGCCCCGGTAGACTTCCAATTATTCAGTCTGTGCCAGCCAAATGTACCTCCATTTACCGGATAGGATGTTGCAGGGCCTGCCGTCTCCCTCCCTGCTAGAGGTGGGGCTGAAGCCTAGGATAGGGCTGCAGGTCAATCTGGGTGAAAGAAATCAGAACGCCACCATGATTTTCAGTCAATTCAGCTTCCCCTCTTACTGGGAGTGGAGTCAAAATGGCGGCTACCAGACTCCTTCAGACTTGGACAAGTTCAAATTTCAGCTGTTCTTAGGGCTGTATTTTATCCAGCCTAACTGACTAATCAGTAGCTGACATCAGTGGTAAACCGTCCCTTCCTCCCATTTTTGGGAAATGGAGCTTCCAATTCTAGCTATAGAATAGCTCCTGGGGTGGCTTGCCACCAAAGCAGGACTATCACTGGCCCTGCTGTGTGGCCTGTAATTTCCCGGAGAGGCTGGTGCAGCTCCCCGCAGCTTCCTCCCTGTCCAAGGTGGGCCTGGGGCTTAGGCTAGAGCAGCAATTTGATCTAGATGTAAAGAAGCTGGTCCCTATCAGCACTGTGATTTTCAGTCAGCCCCACTTCCCTTGGTGTCAGGCACAGAGTTAAGATGGTGGCTACCGGCCTCTTTCTGACTTGGACAGGTTCAAACTTTAGCTGTTCTTAGGATTATACTTTAACCCATGGAATTCACTAATCAGTAGCTGAAGTTGGTGCCCAACCGTCTCATCCTCCTCCATTTTTGGGAAGCGGAGCTTCCAATTCCAGCCATGGAACAGCTCCAGAGGCAGCTTGTGCCTCCAGTGGAGGATGGGCACCGGCCTCCATGGCATGGAGTGCTCTACTTACTGATCGTCTCTGCAGATGGGCAGTTTCCTCCTTCCACTCTTTCAAGGATGCTGCAGGATGCACTTCTGGTCTCCTGGAGCCCCCAAACAAGTCCTTTAGTTAGTACTGGGTGATTCCTAACTACCCTGTAGCAGGAGCTGATTCTAGGAGTACCTTACTCTGCTGCCATCTTCCTGGTTGTGCCAACTGATTTTTGACAAGGCTGCCAAGACAATTCAGTGGGGAAAGAATTGTCTTTTAACAAATGGCGCTATGACAGCTGGATATCCACTATCCAGAATAGAATAACATTGGACCTCTACCTCACCCATATGCAAGAATTAAGATCAAAGACCCAAATGCAACAGCTGAAACTACAAAAATCCTAGAAGAAAATGTAAGTATAAATTTTCATGGTTTTGGATTAGACAGTGTTTTGTTAGATATGACACTAAAAGCACAAGAACCTAAAGAAAAAAAATAAATTGCACTCATCAAAATTAAAAATGTTCAGGCTTAAAGGACCCTATTAAAAAAACAAAAATACAATTTCTCCACAGAATGGGAGACTATATTGACAAATCATAGATTTGATATGAAAGACACTAATATTGACACTAGATATAGAACTCTTATAGCTCAACAATATAAAGATAACCCAATTTTAAAATGGGCAAAGGATTTGAATAGAGATTTCTCCAAAGAGGGTGTACAAATGACAAATGAGCAGATGAAAAAATGCTCAACATTATTAGTCACTAGGGAAATGAAAATGAACCACAATGATATACCACTTTATACCCACTCAGATGGCAATAATTGAAAAGATTAACAATTACCAGTATTACCTAGGTTTTGGAAAATGGGACTTTCATGCTTTGCTGATGGGATTGTAAAGTGATGCTGATTCAGAAAACAGTCTGCTACATCCTCAAACAGTTAAACACAGAGTTACCACAATATCCAGCAATTCTACTCTTAAATATACACCTAAGAGAATTGAAACATGTATCCATGCAAAACTTGCCCATGAATATTCATAGCAGCATTATTCATAATAACCCCAAAGTAGATACATTCCAAATGGTCATAAATAGATGAATGAATAATGAAAATGTAGCATTTTCATTCAATGGAATATTACTGAGCCACAAAAATGGTATGATCTATGCACAACATGGATTAACCTTCAGAACATCATGGTAGGCTAAAGAACCCAGATACAAAAGGTTACAAATTATATATTTTTTCCATTTATATGAAATGTCCTGAATGAGACAAAGTAGACTACTGGTTGCCAGGGGCTGGAGGAGAAAGAAATGTGGGGTCAGTGGGATGGCTGGTCACTACTAATGGGTATGGGGTTTCTTTTGGAGGTGATGAAAATATTCTGCAATTAGGTACAATTATGGTTGCACAACTTTGTGAATATACAAAAAATAACTGAATTGTATACTTTAAAAGAATGAATTTTATAGTATGTGAATAATATCTTAATTTATAAAATGGCAGTGTTTGAGGCAACCCGGTATATAGTTGTAGCAACACACCTGAATGTGGTGTCTGCTCTCTCCAAAATCCAGAGGCTCTCCAACTATTGTGTCCTTCTCTTTGTTGTGAGCAGTCTAGTGTGCTCCACTTTTTTCTCAGTTTAGAGGGAATTAATATTATCTTAATATTACTAAGACTGCTGTACCTCTAATAATTTCAATGATGAGTTAGGCCCCTGAAATTCAGTGGGTTTACCTAATCCCACACTCTGGTATGCATGTTGTTTTACCAAAAAATGGTATATAGGTTTCCTTATCTTTTCTGTTTATCAAGTTCAGTTTGTATAATGTCATCACTGTCATATGTGATGTCTGTGACATATCAATATGATTATAACCCATGCAGACTATGTTATGACAGAGAGCAGGAGAGTTGAACTAGCCCTGAAGTAGGACTGTGAAGGCACATTCTCTCCCTTTTTCTGAAAGGCAGATTGCTTTTATTATTTTTGTTGATGCTTGCCAGTTCCCAGATGATTTACTCCGGTATAGATACAAAATCCTGATCCACAGTTTGGATTGGCATCATGACTTGATTACATGTGAGATAATTCACAGTCATTCTCCAAGACCTAGCTTTTGCATTGACCAAATATGTGAGTTAAATTCAAAAGAGGCAGCAATTCCCAAAACTTCCATTTTTCAAGTCTTTGATGGTGGAACTAATCTCTGCAGCATCTCCATGGATAAAGTATCCCAGAGGATGTTGGGGCTTCCATTTGGCCCTTATAATTCTCACTCAATTGGTCAAGGAACCAAAATAGGGATTTTGTCATATGCATTTCCACTATAAATTCTGAGATTGGGGGAAGAAATAACATGGACCAGTTATCCTAGTAGACCCACATTAAGATGGTCTAGACAAAGATTAATCTATCACCTTAAATCTATAAATCCTGTTCAGACTGTTCATAGTAGTATTTGAGTTCTCTAGGGGATCAACTTCAGTACAGAATCAGTATCTAATACCTCTCAAAAAGTCTGTCAGATGCCCACAGGTTCCTCTGAAGAAGGCTTGGATGAAGATTTATAGGCCATTTGTTGAGTGCTTCCTTGAGGGACTTAAACCCCCCCTCCCCCATGATCAAAAGATTCTGGGTTTATGGACCAGCTTGGGTCTGAAAACTATGTAAGATGTCATGATCAATTCCAAACAAATATTTAAGTTAGATTTCTGGAAACAGACCACCAATATTTAGAATTTTTCATCCTCATATATGTTAAGTAGAGCTTAGAAAGTTCTTTTTCTATTTCTAAGCTCCTTAAAGAGTCCATGATCCATTGACCATTGTCATTTAATCCTTGCACATTAAAATACTCTAATTACTACTCTGATCTCCCTAAAGCTTATAATGGTCATTATTCCCCATATGCCCTACTATTCCAGGATCCCTTATTTCCATTAAAATCAGGAAAGTGATTTCCTTTGCAATACCCCCAGTCATCTCTAGCTTATGAGGACAGCTACCACATTGTTTTCAAAAGATGATGATTTCCCTCTTACTGAAGCGTTTTCAATTCTTTGGTAAATGGAGTGTCCTCTGGGTTCTTCTGGGGTTATGGTGGTTAGGGCGTAGCAAAGCAAGTTGCATGTTAAAGGCCTAGACTACCATTCCCATACCCCTGAACCTTCTGACTCATTCCCCTACAAGCAGGCCAGGATAGTTCTGACATTTCAATCTCAATTACTAGCCCATTACTGAATTCAGGTTTAAGTGGCCAACCAAACAGACAATTAATTCCATTCTCACTCAGGTAATTATAGCTATATCAATAAATTTGGCCACAATGTAGTGTTATATTTTGGTCTCTTTGGCCTAACACCCTTAGTGTCCACTTCCATGCATGCTCCTCCAAATCCCTCCTGATGATATAAATTAGCAAATGTCTTACAGCTCTTTTGGTGTCTGTGCTATTTCTTTTTAGGCCAGTTCTTATAATCTGTGCCTTAACTATGTTAAGAGTTACCTTGTATTGTTTCATATTCAGGGTACTCCTTCTGTCAGGGAGATTTAGGGGCTGAAAATTCTCAATCTTATCTGTGTTCTGCCTAAATGTACCTTTACCATTAATCAGGATCCCACCCTTTCTCCATCAGTGCTGTTATGTTGGTATTAAAGATTTGGTAGGTTGAGTATTTAATTGTTATCACAACTCAACATGACTTACAATCAGACATGTCAGCTCTATGACTACAGGAGAAAAAAGGCTACTTTAAAGTTATCATCAAGCATTTCAGATTTTCCACTTGAGTTATGAGCTGGCCATTTAAAGACTCTAGTCCTTTGTGTAACTCCCAAAACATTCTCATCAATGTTGTCACCATAGAAACTAACTGTCACAGCCACTTGATCATCTAATACCTTGCCTTCCAATGAACTCCCTTCCATGCCATCTCCAGTAATAACTCGGATCATTGTAATGCCACCATATTTCATGGAATACCAGCATCCCACTTACTTCCTACAAGGAGATTATCTATGCACCTTTCAAATATGTGAGCAATCTGATCTCAGAATTGCATTTTGAGGATTTGTTTCCTCAGGCGCTTCCTACTCTATCAGCTATGGTGTCAACAGGCAAGAAATGAGACCTTCACCTGGAGTAATTTAAGAGCTTTTAAAAGGGAGTTGTTTACAAAATTGTGATCACAGTTAAGAGAATAAAACAATAGATGGTGAAGCACCCTAGCTCACCTCTTGGACTGAAGGGGCAAGAGAAAGGAGTGTTAGCAGGCACCAGAGAGAATAGCTGTGGTAGGAGAGGACACTTTGATGGGAGTTTTGACTTGGGTGGAGAGTAGCAGGGAAGCCATTGAGATCTGATAGGGGTCAGAGGAATAAATACCCTACCTCACTTTTACTCCATCTTCTGTTATCTATGCTTCCATTGTCCATATTCAACTGGAAGTCATATATGGCAAGGAAGGCTGTTGAGCTACAAAATAAAAGTCAGCTTCCCTGGACAGAGAGCAGGATGGAAAAGGATGGAGCATGACTCTGTGGGGGCAAACAGAAAATACATAGCACAGAGTTACTTTTACTATGCCTGCTTTAAAGATAAGAAAACTAAGCTTCAGAGAGAAGGAGTCACTTGCCCAAAGTCACTCAGCTCACTAACTAGGATTTCGACAAAATTGATTGATTCTAGTCATTCTCAGCCACTATGGAATACTGCTGCAAAGAATAGCTGTTTAGCATTTTATTCTGTAAAACAGTTCTTTGCTGGATAGTCTGTTTTATCACTAAAAATGCCTCTGAGATAGGAATTATTATTCTTTCTTTCATAAGGGAGAAAGCTGGGGCCCTGAAAGTTGAAGCTCTTTTCCTAAGTCACACACTTGGTAAGTAATAGAGCACATCCAGATCAGGTCTGCTGGACTCCCAATTCCATACTTAACTTTTGCCACCACATCGGGGTTTGTGGTTTGCTTTGTTTGCATATTAGCAATCACCCCCATTTTTTAAACTGTGTAGAATTTTTAGGTCTAAAATAAGCACATTTTTCAAGGACTTAATCTTTTTTTTAAATTTAATTTTATTTTATTTTATTTATTATTTTTTTTTAGGAGGTACTAGGAAATGAACCCAGGACCTCCTATATGGGAAGTGGGTGCTCAACCACTTGAGCTACATCTGCTCCCCAGGATCGGCTCTTGATCAAATTGTCAAATGGGCAGTTTTCCCTTTCCACATCTCCTTAGCATGCTCTATGCCTTAATGGTCACTCAGATGTCTATCCTGTCATGTGAGGATCACCATCTTTAGGCATCTATATGAGTGTTCAGCCCCTGCTTGTAGGACATGGATATGAAAGAAGGGAATTAGCTTTTTGGTTTGTTGGGACAACAATTTCAGCATCAGCTCTGGGATATTAGAACACTGAGCTATAAATAACACTGATTACAAAACACAACAAAATAATTTTTCAACAGCTTAAGTCTTAGCATTTATCAGCAGGAAAAAAATAATTAGCTAAAAAATGGGACAAATGTTGCTGGAGTATTCACCTAGCCTATTTAAAGAATTAATAAAATTATACTCTAGTACCATTACCATTTTATTTTTGGTTAGATTTCTCCTGGGAATTATGATGTCAGAATGATTTTCCCTATTATGATATTCTGGTAATCTTATATAAAGGTAGTAAAGGAATTATTTGATTTTTTGAGCCAGCTGTAAGTTTGCATCATGCTAAATTAGAAGATTTCCCACCTGCAGGTTAATTTTCCATGGATTCTCAGTCAGTACTTTGCTGTTACATTATGCCAAGAATGAGTTTTCATTTGGTGTCAGATGACAGTTTCCACTTCAGTAATTAAGCAAATTCTGCATTTTGCTTTGGCTTTCTATTAATTTCAAGGTCCTGCATATGATGTCCAAGTAGGGATATAACTTCACACATTATGTTTTCTCATTGTGAGATATAATAATGCATTCAATGAGTTTTTCTCGAGTACCCACTATGTACCACCACTGAAACTAATGCTGGGGAAAGAAGCTGGAGTAGCCATAGATTGGAGCCTGAGAAGGAAAATACCAGGAAATGTGTTCTAAGAGGTAGCTGTGGGCTAGATCATGTGGGGTCCTGTAGTTCTTGGTAGGGAGGCCCCAGCACAATGCCATCTTTCTACTCTCAATTGTTAACTTTCCAGAGAAATCGATTCAGGTAATAAGAGGAAGGCTGGGAGCAAAGCTATTCTTGCACTACCTTGAAATATTACTTACCTTGATTTCAAGCTATAACCAAGTTTCAGCCAAGGCCAGGGCCCAAACTCACACCCCAGAGCCTCAACCAGTAGGTCCTCAGAGGCATGGTGACCTTTACTCTGCTAGGCTTTGGAAGCGTCTGATACCTCATTTGCTAAATGGGAACAATAGTTCCCTCCTCACAGGCATGTTGCAACTATTCTGTGAGACAATTTATTTAAAATGTTTAGCACAGAGCCTTACACGTATTAAGGGCTTAATAAATATTTGCTCATAGAATGATTATATAACAATAATAAAATTCTTCAAGCATTGCTCAGGGCTATTTGGAAAATGACATATACAGTTACTTGATATACAGATATATGGGGTCATTTTCTGAGAAAAGATAATCAGCTATACTGATGATGGAAATTTAAGTAAAGAAATTCCCTTTTGAATAATATTCCTGATTTTATTCCAAGGTATTCTTCAAATGTGTCTTTTTTTTGATTCCCCCAAAACATTAAATTATACTATATAAGCTAATGAAGTGAATAATGCTACTGACGGGCTTGACATTTTCTGTCCAGTTGAAAAAATTAACCCTGCTGACTATAAATGGCCAGAAAATTGGTGTCCTTGTAATCTTTAGCATCATTACCACGTATAAAAAGGTAAAGGGAATGTGATTAATGCCTTGAAAATGCACTATAGAGTCACTCATGGCCATTAGCACAACACTGGGTTTCTAGGAAAGCTGTTTTCTCAGCTGCTGTGTAAGTACAGAAACCAAAATAAAGATTAATACCATGCTATCTTGGCAATACAGGTTTTCACGTGTTTATCACCATGTTACAGGTTGGTGCTGTGGATATTATGTGCTTATACTGTTATAATATCATCCTTAGCCCCATTTTGCAGATGAGAATCCTAAGACTTAGAAGACTACTACTGATGTGTAGGTTTCCTATATCCTGCCTTTGAAGATTCCTGGTCTCCCTCTCCAACAGCTTTCAAAAACAGTCACTTTATATCATTTTGTATTTTCTGGATGGCAGTTTTCACATTTATTTGCATATTTGTGAACTGTCTGTCTCTTCCATGATCAGTAGTGTGGGGACTCAGCTGTTTCATTCAGTGCTGAGTCCCCAGGATAGGGTACATAGTGGGGACTCCAGGAAACCTTGCTGAATGTGAACTGGGGAGAAAGAGCATTTCCTTCTAATGCTTCCAAATAAAGTACAGTTTTCTAGTGTATTAATTGATCCATACTTGAGAATCAGAGCCTGAACTTGGGGATTATTAAAAAGACAAAAGAAGAGATAGAATTTGCTCAATTACCACAAACTGACATTCTAATGGGAAATGCATTCCTGGGATAATGGGACAGTAAAGAAAGCAATAGTCTCGATTTAGAATCCACGGGAACTTGGCCCAATGATTTAGCACAACATAATGGTGAAGGTCTCCAGAAAAGCAACACATTCAACCTTATGCCAGAATTAATTTCTTTTCTTCTATGACATAATAGTTTCAGAGTATTGTAGGAGGAAAATCATTCTGATACTATAATATGCCCAGGGAAAAGCAAAAATGTAGTACAATGGCAAGGACAATGTAAGGAAATTTCACAGTGAGGGGCAGACCTATAAACGGAGAGGTACACGTTTAGGCTATAATGGTCATCCATCTCTTTAACACATACACATGCACACATACATGAACAAACACACAAGCATACATGCACACACTCCCACTATTCTCATACTTTAACTTCCTGGTTTAGTATATTTCTAATCATAAGTGAAATATTTCTTTCCTGATCACTGGAGAATGAAGTGAGTTAGAGACCAGAGCCTCTGATGTCCCCTTAGGCTTGGAGCATGGGGGTGGGGTGGGACAACCTTCTGATATGATCTATGACTGTGTGTTTACTCATAGTTAGCATTTATAAAGAACTAACCACGTACTAAGCACAGTGCTCCGGCATTTTACACATTAACTCATTTAATATTCAAAACTACCTCCTGAAATAGGTACTGTCAAAATACCCATTTTAAGGATGAGAAAATGATATTGAACAAATTACTTAATAAATAATTAAGTAATAAAATCTATTTTATTAATTTATTCAATATCACTCATATAATGAGTGGTAGGGCCTACGTACATACCAGGATGTGCTCAACTCCAGTGCTCGTAATATAGAGTTGTGCCTCCTTTGCTTCTCATTACAGAGCCATGATATCATGATGCTATAGAACAGCACCTATAAAGCACTTACTATGTATCCAACCTGTTCACATTTCTCTACATGTTTTTAACTCATTTAATCTTTACAGTAACATAGGAGTTAAGTACTATTACTATCATATTTTACAAATGGAAAAAAAAAATGGAGACCTAGAGTAGTTAAGTAGCTTGCCCAGGTTCTCTCAAATGGTAATTGGTGGAGGCTTTGAAATCCAGCAGCCTGGCTCAAGAATTCTTACTCTCAAGAGTATGTAATACACTTTGCCAAAAATAGAATATGGTGTTTTCCTAGTTCTTGATTTCAAAGTTTTGTGACCATTGATTTGGAAGGGAAACCTCCCATGATCTGGATTCTTTCAGGGCAAGGGGTGTGAATGTTGTCAGTGTTGTCAGCCAGTACCAGCTCTAGGATTCAGTGTTCAGTAGGACTCCTGAATATAGTGAAACTGTTGGGATCTTTCCAGATAAGAGACCTGGAGTCTGAACTAACCTCCTCCTGATGACACTGTTTGAGCTTCTAGATCTAGCTTTGCATGAATGCCACACTTGGAATTCCCAGTTATACGAATTGTATGAGCTGGATTTCTATCACTTGCAATTAAAATAATCTTGGTTGATTCAGTGAGGGAGTAAATTCTTTATCAGTTTAGTTGTTCAAGTTAAGTATGCATCAGACCACTCTTTGAGAGTATGATTCATATCTCAGATAAGGGGTAAAGCTAGATGACTAGGCTTGCTTCCTACTTTAAAACTCTTACTTTAGAATCTTCCCCAGTTACATGCAGGAAAGGTTTGCCTGGTTTATATTTAAAAAGACATGTCAGCCTGGAAATCCTAGCCATTTTAGCCAGAATGAGTATGCTGACTATCTTTCATTTGCACCTCCAGGTGTCCCTCCACCCTTTTCCACCTTGCTTTGTGCCTTGGAAGAGCTGATGTGTGTAGATTATATCAATAGATTCTCTTGCCCTCTAGCAAATGTCAAGAACTGTAAGAGACTGGAGGGAACTAGTAGGGAATTGGTGGGAGGAAGAAGAGTTAAGTGCTGTTATTTGGCTCCCTGTGTGCCTTCCTGTGACATCACTGTGCTTTGACTGCATCCCTTGACCCAAGCTTATAGTGATTTCAGGTGGCCCTTTCCACACAGCTTTCTCTATCTCCAGATTCTGGTAACTGCTCCCTTACATTGCCCCTTCATTCCTAGGAATGTTAAAAATGTACTACCTCATGGTTACCCAACACCCTGCCTACACATTGAGTCTCCTTAAATTACCCAATTTGTGTGTGCCATCTGCTTCTTGCTAGGATCCTGACTGATAACAAGATATGATATGAAGTTCCATCTTCTCTGGCTTGTTGTCTGAGGCTGTAGGGTTCAAAGACTCAGCTGCCAGATCCTGGCTCAAGAAATCTGGCCACAGATCAAGTGATATCCCAGAACTGACAGCCCTGGAAAAGGCAATTTAGAATTCAGTTGGAAGTTGTTGATGATTCAATCTAATACATTATAGTAAAATTAATTACCCAAACCAGTAAATACTCAGGCCAAAAGTTAATGATGGAAACTTGTTGAATATGTAGGGTTTATGTTTCTTAGCTATGATGAGTCTTGGATAATTGATACACTCGATGTTCACATAGAAATCTTATTGAGAAGGGGCTCAGGAATCATTAATATAATCTTATGAAGAACATTTAGTTTCTATTTTATTAACTTCAATATTTTCTATATTAAACTAGTTCATATAGGGTTGAAAGCATGGCCTTGGATGTCAACTAACTAGCTGTGTCACCTTGAGAAATTAACTTTTCTAAACTCTACTTTCATTTGTAAAATGAGGTTTATAATAATAATAATATTTATTTCACATTGTATATGAAACAGCACAAAGTGTTCAAATATTAGCTATTATTTCTATTGTTATTGTTTCTACTATGAATATTTTCTCCATGACTAGATATCATTTTGCCATCTATACCCAAGGCTAATAAACTCGAAAGTCAACAAAAGATAGAAGGTAAATAGGAGTGAAGCTGGGTAGGCATAAGAAGATATTTTGCCCTCTTAATCTCTCTCTTTCAATCTTACTTTTGATAGAGACATAGATAAAGGGAGATATTTCAGCCATGTAAGCTCAATGACAAATGGCAAGTGGCTCTAGCACTCAGTGTCTCAGAGATACTCAGGGCAAGTGGAGAAGATACATTTCAGGTCCTGGGACTTGTTGCCTTATAAAAATATGGGCCTAGTACTGCTAGGTTGTTTGGTTTTTCAAGAGAATTTAGAAATCTGGATTTTAGGTGAAACCTCCCAATTTTAAAATGTTGACTCAATGTTTTTTAAGGCCATGTGAGAAAAACAAAATATATCTTCAGACTAAATTGAGGGTATAGGACACCAGTGTGAGTTCTGACTTATGAGGTAAAAATTGCTTGGTTCAATCTACAGAAGGCAAGGAAATTAAGGGTTAATTCAGCTTGTCCTGAGACAAGATAGCTCATGAAAAAATGAGCCTCCCTTTCCAACCCAGCTCTATGTCACTGCTGCTGACACTGACAAGTAAAGAAGTGGAGAGAGGTGCAGCTGTTAACATCTACAATAGAAACACTAAGGTCCTCTTGGACAGAAGCTAAGAAAAGGGGAGATGGACACGAGCCTTTAGTTTTACTTATTACTTAGCTATCACAGTTAAAACACACTCTGCTAAAGGGAAATAGAAAAAAATTGTTCTTGGCCTGACCTCCTTTCTGAGTTGTTTTTCCACTTGCCTGTGGGCTTCATTAAATGTGCAGGAAACAAGCTGCAGCTGGGAAGCCAGAGAGCCGTCTCTAAAATAGGTGCCCTACATCTATACAGTCATTCCTTCCTAAGGAAATGCTGGGGGCAAGGAAGAGGGGATCTAATGTCCTTGAAGCCCTTCAACACCAGAAGAGAAGAGAAAATAGTCCAACGGTGGGCACGTAGTGGGGAGTTGGTGGAGGGATGAAGTACACTCCAATTCTGAGTTGTTTGGGAAGCATTTAATTTCCTGGGATGCCTTTCACAGATTTCATAGCTCCTTTAACTAATCTTTATTCACACACTTCTTGTTTTCCATTTCCATTTTTCTCCAGATTCATTCATTCATTCATTCATTTACTGACTCTTCCATTCATTTAATTTTTATGTCACTATTTAGTCCTAGAAACTATACCACCATTGGTGGCTGCTATGAAAACCTAGAAACTATATAGGGGCTGAAAGAGATTTTAAACAACTGCCAAAATCTTTTGGACATTCCAATGGCAATTTTGAATATGGAGTGGTGGTAAGGAATATCTTTGGAGTGCCTTGATTCTTCCTCCTATCTTATTTGGTATCAATATAATTTCCTATTACTTTGTAGCTTCTTACAAGCCTGGCTTTATGTCCGTTTTGAATAAGCCCTCTTTAATTCTGTAGTCAAGTTGCTGAGTTTAAATCAAAGTTCCTCCAAATGTACTAGCTGTGTGATTTTTGGCACAATACTTAATTTTCTGCACCTCAGTTTATTTATAAAATGGGATTTTAATGATACCTAACTTATGAGAGTATTGAGACAGTCAAATAAAAGCATGAACGAGCTTGGTACAATGCCTGGATCAAAGAGAATGCTATTAAAGTAGCTGTTAATGATTTTAATATAATTATTTTACTATATCATTATTATTTATTGTCAAATGACTTAGGTATATAAATTAGAGTAAAAGAAGACTCTAAAACTAAGCAGGTTTAGATGGCACGGAGAACTAAGATAATTGCAATGGAGCTTATGACAGAACAAAAATACATAAATAAATGCATCAAGGTTATGGGGTGAATTTTTAAAATTAGCTGTTTTGGTAGAGTAGTGACTTGTATGATTTTTCTGTGAATTTAATTACTGCTGCTAATCAATCAAGTTCCAGGTGTTTGTGGGGGGAAAAAAATGATATAATTGCTTCAAATCTATCCATGATTTACTAAGTATTGACAATCAATTCTAAACATGTATATTAGGCAGGATGCTATTGGCTGTGAGTGCAGAAACCAAGCATGAATTAGGTCCATACATGTTTGTGAAGAGAGAAATTGATGTCAAGGATAAGTAGGACTTGATCAGCATCCTTCCCCCACCCCTTTTCTCTTTGCACGTTATCTTTTTAATCTCTTCTACTATGGATGGATGTTCTCCATACAACAGGAAACATGGCCTCATGTTCCTTTCATGGACAGTTTCCTGATTCTAGATTGATTTCGAAAATCCTGAGCAAGGAGACTGATTGGCTTTGCTGAGGTCACATGACCACCCATTGGAGCAATAGCTGTGCAAGAGGAACTATGATCCCTTGCTTGAGTCATACCCTCCCCAGTAACCAGGAATTTGAATGTATTAGCAGAAATCGGTTATGGGGAATAGGGTTGTAGCACAGGCTTGGGCTTTTTTTTGAGACAGGCACTCCAATTTGTGTCCACTTCATGGGTTTTGGAAAGCAGTTAATTATCTTTCCTTACATGCATTGTGCCATAATATATATAATGAGTATTAGGTTTATTCTAAAGGCATTTGGACTATAATGAAACCTGACAGTTTTATTCTAAGTTCTTTCCTGAGTCAAATCACCTTGGACTTCATCATTTCTCAAAACATATATCCTAGTCCAATTTTCCACAATATCTTATTAGTACCTTGAAATATGTCCATGAAATTCTAGAACTTCCAAAGGAAACATAACTATTACTAATATTTTTTAAAAATATGTGTATTTTATTAATAAGACCATTAGGGGAGAAGGAAAATGCATGTTATTTACCTTTATAATTCCATATACAAAATGTAAACAAAAGTGTTCTTTAAAGGGAATTGGCTATAAAACATCCAGTCCACTGTGTGGCACTTCAGTGGGCTTCAGTAAGTATATATTCTTCTCTTCTCTAACTGTTAATTTGATGAAGGATAAGGTGTTTATGATACAGTTTGCACATAAGACCATATTCACCTAAATAGTTATTCCACTCTGGTTTTATACTGCATAATTATTACAGGAGGGAAATGAAAATTCCTGGATACAGAAAACTCAGGAGCATTTTTTCCTGATAAATAGCATTTTCACAATTGTATACCAGTTCTTCTTATCCCAAATCTCCCCACACCTTGATCATTCTCTCTCTTAATTAGAATAGAGAGGAAAAAATCTCCAATTTAATCAAAACTTAATATCCAAAGGTATGATATTCATAAAAATTCATGCAGGTTAGATGCATATTATTCAAACAGTTAGGGCATGACTATCTGATATACACTGCATCATGATGAAAATTAAATTGCTCAATGATGAGTTTCTATATCCTAACATTGCAAGAAACATTTGGCTGATGAGAAAGCTGTCTATCTCGAAATGAATTATGATTTTATTTTGCAACCAGCTTTTACTATCCTCCTTTAACTCTGGGGATGAAGCATTTAAATTTCAATTAAAAATCAAGAATCTTCTGTCCCCAATGAAATGATTCATTCAGGGAAAATTCATTAAGTAGCTACTGTAAGTAGAGCTTGTGCTAATAGAATTAGATTGAATACAGAACTCTATTACTCTGAGATCATTGTTATTGTGAGACCAATGTAGGATTAAGACAATTGTACAAAATATCTCCATGAAAAATATAGTTGAACTCAATTTTTATCAATATGATTTCAGATTTTATCAGTTTTATGATTAAACTGAGACATATAGAGACAGTGCATGACTTCTCTGAAATATGGATTTACCTTGGTTTTTAAATTCCTCAGTTCCCTGCTCCAACTCTGCTTCTCAATCTTCCCCATAGAATCTATCATACATCAGTAAAATAACACTATTGGATTTTAGGGAGTACTTAAAAATAACTCTCCTTCTCTCTTTTTTAAGCTGAAGCTAGTCTGGCTTTTGGGTTGAAAGCAGATGCATTCAAGAATTTTTTTTTTTTTTTTTTGAGTTTGGAATTCAGTGAGGAAATAGATTCTCATTTTGCTGTGCTCAACAGTACATTTAGGATGTGGATTACATGTTTTGAAAATACTCATAAAATTTTGGGAAAAATTCCCAGACCTGGGTATACAAACATAAAATAAACACCTTGCTTATTTAAAACAAAAATTTAAAAACAAGAAACAAAAACTGGAATGGATCTTTCTGCCAAGATAATCACCTGTTGATTATACTTTAATATTAAAATCATTTAAAGGCTTGGATTGGGTTTAGATCTTCTTGTTTTGTTTTTTTTCTTTGTTTACAATTTGAACTGTTAATCCAATGCATTCATATACAAAAGAAATACATTCATGCACAAGAAAAAAAAGATGAAATTTAAAATAAAATTATATTTACAGGTTATCAGTTAAATGAAAACAACTAAATTGTAAACTTCTTCAGGGCAAGAATAATGTCAATACATCTTTATAGCCTCCGTCCGTGCCTGTTAACACAGTGTCTTGCCTATGGGAGATATTCTTATTGAGGGTGCAAATGAATGAATGAATAAATGAATGGATAAATCGAACATGTTACTGAAAGGAACTAAGCTAGTTCAGATGCTGGCTTGGTTAAAAATGAAAGCACAATATAAGAAATCTGATGGATCTGATGGCACAGTCAGTCTTAGAAAATAGCTTTGTGGGTGGTAGAAACTAATTACTAGAGCTCTATAATTAGTGCAAACCCAGAGAATAAACCCTCTGAAACTTTCAGTTGCATCTAACTCTACAATCCTCATGTGGAAGTTCATATGGGTCCATTTCCCAAATTGGTGCTCATATAGTAATTTCCTCCATGATGTTAATAAGTAGTGTAGAAAGGATTCCATGCTTTAGGATATATGAGATAAACACAGATGTTCTGGTTTCTTCATTGTAGACTTCTTAAATCCTCTAGTGCACTAATATGGATTGTGAATCTACCAGAGGGGATATGGATTCTCTTTTCCCAAAACTTATTTGAACACATTAATTTTCTTTTTGTTTGCTTTGCTTTGTGATGCATCTATGAATATGTCCTAAAATTAGATTTATACAAAACACAATTTGAGAACACTGGCCTAAAGAACTAGACAGAGCTAAGTAACCATGTGGCAAATTCACCAACAATTACAAATGGCTACAGGGTTCATTTATCTATTTGACACATGAAATGGATTGTCTCATGGAAAAGGCAATTTACATAATGTTAATGATGAGGAAGATGATGATTGTGACTAAAATTTATTGAATGCTTCCCATGTGCTAAGCACATGGTCTTGTGTTCTCTAATCCTAAAGAATCCTATGACAAAATTTCCAAATTGAGAAGCTATGCATTTGAAATTTAATGTGCTCATCCATGATCACACAGCTGGAGTTAAACTGAATCTATGTCCATACCAGTGCACCACATGACCTCCTAGAAATGAAATTTTAAACCTAGAACAAGGCACAGTAGAATTAGTACTGGATGACAACCCTGTTAATTTTTGTTCACTATTTATTATAAGTATTTTCAAATATCTAGAGAAGTAGAGGGAGGAATAAGATTGCCATTCACATAGGCTGAAAGTGAAGGGTTGGAAAACAATCTTAAAAGCAAACAAAAACCAAAACAGGGCAGGAGTAGCTTTACTAATATGGGGCAAAATAGACTTTAAATGCAAAGCTATTGTAAGAGACAAAGTTGGACACTATGTATAATAAAAGGGGAAATCTATCATGAAGAAAGAACAATCATAAACATTTATGCACCTAACCACAGCACCTCAAGATACAAGAGGCAAACACTGGAAAAACTAAGTGGATAAATAGATACCTCTTCAATTATAGTAGGGGACTTTAATATACCATTATCAGCATTAGACAGAACATCTCAACAGAGAATCAATAAAGAAACAAACACTTTGAATAACATATTAGATGATCTGGACCTACTAGACATATACAGAAAATTACACCCAAATACAGTGGGACATACAATCTTCTTGAGTGGATCATTCTCCAGGATAGACCACAAGCTAGGCCACAGAACAACTCTCAATGAATTCAGAAAGATTCAAATTATACAAAGCGATTTCTCTGACCACAATGGAATGACATGGAACATGGAAGGGACAGAAACCAGATTAGGACAGAGATATGGAAGATAAACAACACACTCTTAGACAAACAGGGAGACAAGGAGGAAATCACAAAAAAATCAGTAACTACTGTGAAATGAATGAAAATGACAGCACAACGTATCAAACCTATGGGATGCAGCAAAAGCTGTACTGAGAGGAAAATTCATAGCCATAAATGCCTATATTAAAAAAGAAGAAAGAGCTAAAATCAAAGACCTAACTGCACACCTGGAGGAATTAGAAAAAAAACAACAAACTAATCCCAAAGGAAGTAAAAAGAAGGAAATAACAAATATTAGATCAGAATTAAATGAAATAGAAAGTAAAAAGCACTAGAGAAAATAAACAAAACCAAACCTGGTTCTTCAAGATCAATAAAATTGAGAATCCCTTAGCTAGACTGACAAAGAAAAAAAGAGATAAGATGCAAATACATAAACTAAGAAATAAGGAAGGAGATATCAACACTGAACCCACAGAAATAAAGAGTATCATAAGAGGATACTTTGAAAAATTATATGCCAAAAAGATGGATAATTTAGAAGAAATGGACAAATTCCTAGAAACATACAAGCAGCCTACATTGACAAAAGAAGTAATTGATTAAATCAACAGACCAATCATAAGTAAAAAATAGAGTCAGTCATCAAAAACATCCCAATTAAAAAGAGCCCAGGACCAGATGGCTTCACAGGTGAATTCTACCAAACATTCTGGAAAGAACTAACATCAATCCTGCTTAAGCTCTTCCAAATAATGGAAGTGGAGGGAACATTGCCTAACTCATTTTATGATGCCAACATTACCCTAATAGCAAAGCCAAACAAAGACGCCACAAGAAAGGAAAACTATAGACCAATCTCTCTAATGAACAAAGATGCTAAAATCCTCAACAAAATACTTACTAATTTTATTAAACGAATTATACACCATGACCATGTCGGTTTCATCCCTGGTATGCAAGGATGTTTCAACATAGGAAAATCAATCAATGTAATATACCACATAAACAGATGGAAAGAAAAAAATCAAAGGATCATCTCTATAGACACAGAAAAATCATTCAACAAAATACAACAACCTTTCCTGATAAAAACAGTACAAAAGATAGGAATAGAAGGAAACTTTCTCAACATGATAAAGGGTATGTATGAAAAACCCACAGCTAACATCATGTTCAATGGAGAAATCCTAAAATATTTCCCTCCAACATCAGGAACAAGACAAGGATGCCCACTTTCACTGCTTCTATTTAACATTGTGTTAGAAGTACTTCCTCAAGCACTTAGAGAAGAAAAAGATATAAAATGCATCCAAATAAGAAAGGAAGAAGTAAAAATTTCACTATTTGCAGACAACATGGTCCTGTATATAGAAAGCCCTGAGAAATCTGCAACAAAGTTTCTAGAGCTTGTAAATGAATTCAGTAAAGTTGCAAGTTATAAGATCAATGTGCAAAAATCAGTAGCATTTCTGTACACCAATAATGAGCAATCTGAGGATGAAATCAAGAAAAAAAAAACCATTTACAATAGTAACTAAAAGAATTAAATACTTAGGAATAAATTTAGCTAAAAATGCAAATAACTTAACACAGAAAACTACACAACAATGTTAAAGGAAATCAAAGATTTAAATAAATGGAAGAATATTACCTGTTCATGGATAGGAAGACTAAACATCATTAAGATGTCTATCCTACCCAAACTGATCTACAGATTTAACAAAATCCCCTAAAAATCACCACAGCATTTTCTGCTGAATTGGAAAAACTAACTATGAAATTTATGAAGAAGGGCAAGAGGCCCCAAATAGCCAAAGACATATTGAAAAAGAAAAATGAAATCGGAGGAATCACACTACCTAACTTCAAAACATACTGCAAAGCTACAGTGGTCAAAACTGCATGGTGTAGAAACAAAGACTGACATTGAGCAATGGAACCGAATTAAGAGTTCTGATATAGACACTCATATACAGTTAACTGATATTCAACAAGTCCACCAAGCCCATTCAACTGGAAAGAATGACCTCTTCAACAAATGGTGCTTGGAGAACAGGATATCCATATCCAAAAGAAGGAGAGGGAAACACCATCTAACACCTTATACAAAAATTAAATCAAGATGGATCACAGATCTAAATATAAGAGCCAAGACCATAAAGACCTTGGAAAGTAATGTAGGGAAGCTTCTACAGGATCTTGTAATAGGAAACGGTTTCATGAACTTCACACCCAAAGCATGAGCAGCAAAAGAAAAAATAGATAAATGGGTCCTCCTCAAAATTAGAAACTTTTGCACCTCAAAAGACTTTGTCAAGAAAGTGAAAAAGCAGCCTACTCAATGGGAGAAAATATTTGATAACCATGTATCTGATAGGGGCCTAATAGCCTGCAAGTATTAAGAAATCCTACACCTTGAAAATAAAAAGACAAACAACCCATTTAAAAAATGGGCAAGTAATTTGAATAGACACTTCCCCAAAGAAGAAATACAAATGGCTAAAAAGCACATGAAAAGATGTTCAACATCACTTGCTATTAGGTAAATGCAAATCAAAAGTACAATGAGTTATTACCTTACACCCATTAGACTCGTGGCTATTAAAAAACAGAGAACTACTATTGTTGGGAGAGGATGTGGAGGAATGGGAACACTCATCCACTGCTGTTGGGAATGTAGAATGGTCCAGCCATTGTGGAGGACAGTTTGGCTGTTCCTCAGAAAACTAACTATAGAACTGCCATATGATCCAGCAATTCTACTGCTGGGTATATACACAGAAGAATTGAAAACAAGGACACAAACAGATATATGCACACCAATGTTCATAGTGGCATTATTCACTATTGCCAAAACTTGGAATTAATCCAAATGCCCTTCAACAGATGAATGGATAAACAAATTGTGGTATATACATACAATGGGATATTACTCAGCTTTAAGGAGGAATATAGTATTAACACATAGGATAACATGGATGAATCTTGAGGACCTTATGTTGAGTGAAGCAAGTCAGGCACTGAAAGCCAAATATTACATGACCTCATTGATATGAATTAAGCAAATTGAGCAGACACAGAGAGCTATTGTCTGGAAGATAGGTTTACAGGAAATAGAAAGATAGAAGAAGGTTGTGAGCCAATGCCCATAGGGGCATAATCTATGATAAGGTGGAAGTGTGTAGTTGTGCAGTGGAGGGGTATGACAGAGGTGCAGTGACTCTATTAGGTTAGCTGGTGCAGGTACGTCAGGGGGGTAGGGTGTGGAGGGTGGGTTGGACTGTCTATGGAACTGGGGGGAGGGTTAGGAGAGGGAGCAGGTGAACACTAGGGATTGGTGGGTACGTGATTGAAGCTACAATGTTGGGAATGCTCTTTTGGCAATAGGGCAAGGTAGGGTTACTGGTTTAGGGCATTGGATGTGGGTGACATTCAAGACAGGATGCACCTGGGGCAGGCTTCTAGGGAGAGTGTGAGTGTTCATCTTGACATAGTGTGTAATTTCAGTGGGTGGAGACCCACATAATGAGCAGGAAGGTGTTGGACTCCCATCCTGGGGAGGCCTGCTATGTGCCCAAATAGAGGGGTGGGAGTCTTTCAAGAGCATGGGCCGTGCCCACTAGGGGAGGACAGACCAGTATGACAAGCCCTCAGTGTTGCTGCAAGTAACTATGAATTTGGTCCTGCAAGGACTGAAGCCTGGTGGTTGCTGTATTTCCTGAAGGTAGGGGTAGGGGATAATAGAAGAGGTGGAACAGGTGGCATTTTGGGGGTGATGGAAGTGTTCTACATTATCTTGCAATGATGGATACAGGCCATGTTAAGTTTCATCAAAATTTACAAAAGTGTGTGGTCCAAAATGTAAACCATAATGTAAACCAGTGACCATGGTTGGTAACTATGTTTCAATATTTGCACATCAGTTGTAACAAATGTAACAACCACATATAAAATGTTATTAATAGGGGAAGAAGGGAAAAGGGAGAGGTTGTTGGGTATATGGGAATCCCTTATATTTTGTACGTGACTTGGATGTGACCTAAAATTTCTTTGAAGACAAAATGAAAAAAGTAAGACACTGGGAGAATAAATGGAAGAAAATGTACATACAGGACAATAGATCTTATAGGGATAAAAGGCAAAATGTCAAAAAAAATTTTTTTCATTATTTATTATCTCAAATTTTAAAAATTTTATTTTTAATATTTTTTGTATGTTACTTCTTATTTTTAAAGCTATCATTATTATTTAATTTATTAATTGTATTTGGCTATTTTATTGGCTTCATTTTTGAAGTTTTGTGACAGGGGAGATCATTTGTGTGGGGTATCAGTGATGGGGGATACAAGGGAGGAGGTTCACCTGGACATACATATAAGGCATATAAATGTGTTCAAATGTTCATGGGGCATTGTCATGGTTGGTGGAAATTCACACAATAGCTGAAAGAATATTGAATTCCCATTCTGGTGAGCTCTGTCACATTCTCTAATGGAACACCAAGAATCCCCCAAGTAGAGGAAATGGCTAGTGAAGGAAGATGGTCCACTGATGGGCCCTTGATATTGACGACTGTGCTTATGAATCTTTACTCTTGAAATTGAAACTTAGCCTAGTATTAAAGGGTGCTTAAGTGTTACCTCCTGAGAGCCTCCTTGTTACTCAAATGTGGCCTCTCTGTAAGCGAAGTCAGCATATAAATGCAATAAGTTCCCCCCAGGATGGGACATGACTCCCAGGGTTGAACCTCCCTAGCATTGAGGGATTACTACCAAGCACCAACTAGCAATGCAACTGGAAAAAGACCTTGACCAAAAGGGGGAAAATGTAAAGACAAATGAGTTTACTTGGCTAAGAGAGTTCGAAGTGAGTCAGGAGGTCATTCCAGAGGTTATGCTTATGCACGTCTCAGCAGGATCTTATTGACTGCCAAATTAGACACTACCCCAAGTAGTGGGACTTCTGAGGCCTCTGGAGACACCCAGGCACTATGGTCAGGGCAGATAGCTTAGGAGTTTGGTACCTTGCCAGTGGGCCTTACTTTGGAGTTTGTGTTCCCTAGTGTGACAGAGTTGGACTCAGTTGTGGTTTTCCTACACATAGTTCTTCTGTCCATTCTATTTAAACCTATAGTTTGTGCTAGAGTTTGTAGGTACACGTCTAAAAGACTTGAATCTTTGGGCTGTCCATGTGCCAGCTGGGTCCTGAGCCTCAGCAGAGTTGCAGCACCTACTCTCCAGTTCTTTGGTCTCACTCAGGACAACTATCAAGGAAGTGAGGATGGACAACCACCATACGAAGGAACTGAGAGTGTCTAAAACTGCAAGCAAGAGAGTCCCATCATTGGCCATATGGGACTGAAGCCCCTTCTCAATTAGAAGTGGAGGGGGCATCATCATCCCAGAATCATCAGGATTGTGGTATGAACTGTGGGCTAGAGTGAATTTACTGGTATTCTACTATATACTTAGTGTGATTCTAGCAATGGAAAAGGTTATATCATTGATGTGGAGGCAGTGGCCACTGGAGGGTTCTGAGATCAGGGAGAGGGAAACCAGGTGTAATATGGGGGCATTTTTGGGACTTGGGAATTGTCTTGAATGACACTGCAATGTCAGATACAGTCCATTTTATATCTTGCCATAACCTACAGAACTGTGTGGGAGAGAGTGTAAACTACACTATAAACTATAATCCATGCTTAGTGGCAATGCTCCAAAATGTGTTCATCAATTGCAATGAATGTACCACGCTAATGAAGGATGTTGCTAATGTGGGTAAATGTGGGTGGTGTGGGGAGTGGGTCATATGGGAATCCCATATATTTTTTACGTGACATTTATGTAATCAAAATATCTTTAAAAAAAAAAAAAGAGGATATAATATGTGATAGTCTCACCAATTTTGATTATATGATTGATCACCAGTTTAAAGTGGTAGAGGCTAACTCCCTCATTTTAATTTTCCACTTTTTGACCAGAAAGAAGATTGAGAGTTGGTTCTTTTACATTTTGTGAATGTGCAATATTCCATTAACCTTTTACTTAATTTTTGAGCATCCATTAATAATGTTTTCTTGAATTATTTTATTAGGCATTGCAAAATGGAGATTTTCTAACTCTTTCTACAGTTATTAACTGTTACGTTTCCATAAAGAATAGTTCTTCCTCCAAAAATTAGGGCTGTTGGGCTACCCTGAAATAAAATATCCACTCTAAAAGCAGGATAAACACAATTATTTCCCCTTAAGCATAGCTTTTTAGAGCAATGGTTGGTGGCAAATAATATAATTATGGATTTTTGCCAATCTCTTTGGCAAAAAATAGCATTTCAGTGGTGTAGCAGTTTGGTATTACTTATGTATTCCAAAAATAGATATTGAATTATGTTTGTAAATTGGTCTGTTCCTCTGGGTACATTAGATTATATTGGATTCAGAGGTTTCACTCTTGCTTGATTAAATTATGATTACGGCTTTGATTGGGCCATGTCAATATGATGTTAAGTCCCCACCCCCATCCCCTTGGTGGGTGGGGACCCACAGAGAAAACCGTAAGACAGAGGAGTTAGTTGGGGTTTAATGGCTGGAGCTCCAGGAAGTAAATACACAGAGAAGCAGATACATGAGTAAAGAGAGAAGCCTCCATTAGATGCAGCAGAGACCCCAGGAAGACAGACAAGCCATTCGCCTGATAGTCTATAGCTGACCTTGTGGAGAGAACAGAGCAGCCGAGCCTGGAGAGGAACGAGCCCACCTGGAGAAGATGAAACTTATCCCAACCTAAAGCTGATATTGGAAGAAGCTGGGACCATGGAGCCTTAAGAGAAAGAGGGAGGCTGAACCCTTGCAGCCATCTTGCTCCAACATGTGGCAACAGACTTTGGTGAGAGAGGTAACTTATGCTTCATGACCTGGTAACAGTAAGCTTCTACTCCAAATAAATACCCTATGTAAAAGCCAACAGATTTCTGTTACTTTGCATCAGCACCCCTTTGGCTGACTAATACAAGTGGGTTTTAATTTGCATTTCTTTTAGTTTGAGTAAGATGGCACATCTTTTTAAATAAAAGGTCTCTTCCCCTTTCTCTATGAATTTGTCTATCAGATTGTTCGTCTTTGTTTCTTAATTTAATTAGGATGTTTTTATAAATTCAAGTGATTAATTTTTTATAATATAAATTTCAGCTTCCCCTCTCCAGTTTGTCATATTTTTTTTCTTTATTTAAGGTCTTTCATTTTCTGTGCAAAAGCTTAAATATATTTATATACTTTAACCTATCTTTTTTCTTTTTTACCTTTCTGGCTTCTGGATTTTTGATTCAATGCTAGAAAGGCTTTTGCTATTCCTATATTTTAGAGGAATCCATCATGTTTTCTTTTAGTTCTATTAATATTAAAACCAGCTAATGTCCCAAAGTTAATAGCTCTTCTAATTAGAGTTCCTTCCAACTTCATGGAGTAATGACATTTCAAGCTTATTTTCAGAAGGCAACTTCTTGTGTGATAAGATGCAGTCTATATTTTCTGAGAAAGGGAAAGGCAGAGAGGCAAATGACCAAGATCCCCAGATCTAGCAAACAGGTTTCCTTGCAGAAATTCCCTTGTAATCTTTGTTGTCTGGAGTTCAGAACATCAGTTCCCATATAAAAATAAAATGTCACAAACTGATGGTAGGTTTTCTTTCATCTCACCAAGCTTGTTTGATCTGCAACATTGAATCAATCATACTGTGCTTAGAGTTCCATATTACCTATTCCCATTCCCACTCCTAGGCCTGAAGGGTCAGGGGAGGAAAGAACACTTTCAGTGCCCTTTGGGAATGTGGATGAGAGGCCACCCAAAGGAACCATGGTCATAATGGGATGCAGTCACTGCCAAATCACACTGCTGAAGCATAGAGAATATGGGGAAGAAATGCCCCAGTGCTATCCACCAATATCCTGTCATTTCCTCTATTGGCCAAAACCTAGTGGAATCCAGAGGGCAAATGAGCTCAGGTGATTCAGTCCTTTGGTGTCAGTCCCCAGGTCACAGGGAAGGGCACGGCAGGGTGGACAATAATAAGAAGATGCAAACAGATAATTACCATGCAGTTGGAGACTTCGAGGGATCAAAGTTGAGAAGTTTGGAATACCACAATTCATATCATTATAAATGTGAAAATATTTATTAGTTTAGAGTGATTTTCTGTGGTAGATTAAATTATGTACCCAATTTTGACATGTTCTTAATCTTAACCTGCATTCCGATGGGTGTGAACCCACTGTAAATGGGATCTCTTGAAGATGTTATTTTTAGTTAAGGTGTGGCGCAACTGAATGAAAGTGGGTCTTACTCTCACTTGCTGGAATCCTTTATAAGCAGAAGCAAATAAGACATAGACAGAGAAAGCCACGGGGAGAAGCCAGGACCTGGAAGTCAGCAGGAAGCTGGAAGAGAGAGGAGAGGACATCTTTATGTGATAGGAATGTCAAGGAATCCAATGATTGCCAGCCAGCCAGAACGCTACTGATGGTGGAAAGACGCAAGCCTTCTAGCCAAGGCAGGGACACAAACCAAGGAACCCAAAGGATTGCTGGCAGCCAGCACCAGAATGTTCTAGACTTTGAAGAGAAGCCATTGTCTTGCTGATGCCTCCATTTTGGACTTCAATCCTCAAAACTGTAAGCTAATATATTCATATTGCTTAAGTTAATCCATCATTTGGTATTTGTGATAGCAGCTCTGGAAAACTAACAGCCTTTTCTTCTAAGAGTCCATGGAATGATCTTGACCTCTATACTGGGAACATCTTGAGGCCATTTATAACTCAACTTAGGTCAGGGTTTGAAATATGAGAGGAGCTCAACAAACATTGAAGAATGAGTAATAACTAACTGGAAACATATTTTCCTTCCCCTTTCCACGTTTTTTTTTTTTTTTTTTTCCTTTGGCAAAGGAATGGTAAAGAACTCAGGCTCTGGGGTTAGACAGCTCTTAGTTCAGTTGCTATTTGCTCATTATTAGCTGGGTGAGTATGAGTAGATTTCTTATACTTTTTAAGCCACAGTGTCTTTATCTGTAAAATGGAGATAATAAAAGTATCTTTCTCAGAGGGTCTTTGTGAGGATTAAATGAGATAATGCATGTGAAGTTCCTATTACATAATAAGCACTCAAAAATGTTAGCTGCAATTTAATTCTTCATCTAATAATTTTTTTTTTTTTAGTGGCCCATTCAGAAAAGATAGTTTCAGAGTTTTCCCACTCTCTATTTTCTCTTTGACTCATACAGTCTTTATAGATTTTGTAAAAGGAATAAACCACACCCACTCTCCAAGCAATCAATCTCACCTTGACCTATCAAGCTGAAAAATAATTAAGGAATAAATATCTCACTCACACAAGAGAGATTTTCTTTTTTCTCATACCTATAGAGAAGAGGTTCTGCATCTGGGTTTCCAGGCAGTCTCAAACAAACTGAAATTATCTTCATCATTTTGTGTTTTTGTATTTTGTATCTTTTGTGTGGTGAGGGGTCCACAGCTTCCATCAGATTCTCAAATGGCCTCTTGAACCCATAATGTTTAAGTACCACAGCAAAGAGAGAAAGAAGAATTTTACGTGTATGGAGTATTAAAATACAGTTGCAAATGATGGAAAACCTAATTAAACATGGATTAAGCAATTGAGGAACATATTGGTGTTAAACTTATGAACTGAGTGTGAATTTAGCTTTAGGCATGGCTTCATATAGGAGCTCATCAGGATTGGTTCTTGTTCTCTCCATCTCTCAGCTCTGTCTCCATCTGCCTGGTTCTCTTCTCAAGCCTTCTCCGTGTGGGCATCAAAGCAGTCACATATCCTTTCTTGGCACAGGGGTGTGGTAATTCCACCCATATCACAAGGCTATGAGCAGGAAAGAGGTAGTTACTTGGACTATTGCATGCTATTCCTCTATTGCCAAAACAGGGGGAAATGGGCATTGGGCAGACAAACATAAATGCCTGCTGAGAATACTAATAATACATTTTCGTATGGATAGAAAATTTAGATGGTCCATATTTTCTCAAAGCGGAAACAGATTCAGATCTTTTCATGGATTGTGACACCTGGACTTATTCTGATTTGAAATACTTTGAACTAAAAGTGTGAAAGGCTTCTGAGTGGAGAGTGAGATGAAGAGTGGGGTTTGGGCATGGGCTGGGGCATCTGCAAATAGCATTAGCATTGGTGAAGGGGCCAAGAAGGGCAAACAGTTCTGGCTGAAACTCTTTTTTTTTTTTAAAGATTTATTTATTTATTTACTTATCCCCCACTTGCTGCTTGTGTTTTACTGTGTCCATTCGCTGTGTGTTTCTTCTGTGTCTGCTTATCTCCCCCTTGCTGTGAGGTCCTGCTGCATCAGCCCACCGCACCGCGGGCCGGCCTGCCCTCACAAGGAGGCCCCGGGAAGCGAACCCGGGGCCTCCCATATGGTAAACGGGAGCTACATCG
>JAQZBX010012785.1:0-40748 GCA_029593785.1 Cabassous unicinctus | reverse complement strand
AAAAAAAAATAAACAAAGAATCAAAATAATAGGAAATATCTTAAAATAAATAATGCAGAATATTTTGCTATTAAATATAATCTACAATATTAGTTATTCTTGGAGTTAACATAGAACCATAAAATCAAAGCCTAGAACATATTCATTTAATTGATGTGAATCAGTAAAACTTTCTACCATAAGGGCAAAGGTACTTGAATTTATCAGCTAAACTACTTCAGGTTTTGTATTTATTAGCATCTCAGAAACTTTGTGAGATATAAAGAAAGTGGTTATAAATTATTTAACAGGACACACAATAAGCAAATGTAAAATGTGGATTTCAATAGCTTTCCAATCAGTTATAGGACAAGTTCAAGTATACCTGTCCAACAAATTACATTTTTCTTTCATAGACAAATAGTATGTAAACAAAAAGAAAAGCAACAAATTTATAGTGGCCATTTTTCATTGCTAGACAGAAGGAAGAAGAAACAATATTATGCTAATAATTTGAAGATCCAGCTAGACTTAAAGCCACCTATTACAAACTTCTGTATAAGTGGTGCTCTAATCTGCAATGCATTTCCTTTATGTTTCCATGTATCTTTAAAAAATAACTGCCTTAGTTATTTAATTATTTCTAGTGTCTGGTAGAAGTGATACTCCCCAAAGTTCAGAAAATATATAATAGCTCTTCGTACATTACGAGGTAAATTATCCTAATACACAAAAAGTATTTTCTTATACAATGATTTAATGGTGTAAATAAAATTTGTTTAGGAATATTTGCACTTTTTCATAATCTATTTTAGGTAATTACTCTCTTATATGGAAAATTGACAGCTATTTTATATTGAAATTAAGGGAAGCGGAGAAATTGAAAGTTTCAAGGGAATTAGAAGAAAGCTGCAAAACATTAACTTCAATGCCTTTGTGAGGAGCTAACATACTAAAATAAGTAACATTAAATATCATGTATAAGAAATTTTATATTTCAAATAGGCCCTTATTGTGTTTCTGTCTGTATTAGGTAGAGGAATCAAAACATTTTCCTTATAAAATTCAAAGAATGAAGTGCATGTTTACTATGCTACGCTTGGTATCTTCAGAAACTGAGCTGTATTTGACAATTTACTAAGCTTCACTCTGTCAAAACAATGATGCTAGTACTAATATTAAGAATAGATAAGAGTCCACATTTACCTAGAAATATTGGAATATCTAAAATAAATATCATTTAGATAGAAATAGATATTTATAAAATAAGAATTAACATTCACTATAAATTTGTTAATTTTCATTTTGAAAATAAAACATTATCTTATTACTGTTATTATTATTTTATTTTGCATTTTGTAAGCACAAATATGTAGTAGTAGAGTAGTTACAATAGAGCAACAGCTATCAAATTACCCTTAGAACTAAGAAAAACTATGAAACCAGAGAAAATATATAAAGCAACTGTTTTCAGGTTTTGGACAACAGACTACCCAGGCCTGTGAACCTTGGGGTGAGTTAAACACACAAGTTATACTCCAATGGGGAAATCAGTGGTTTACAGGAGCAGGGAGCCATCCAACCAGCCGGAATGGGGAGCCCTCACTCAACACTCCAGGATTTCAGGTAAGATATCAGAATGACTCCACCTGACTTACAGGGGCTACTTTAGATATACCCTAACAAACACAGACACAAGAATCCCTACATCTGTCAGTAAATTAACTGATTTCTAGAATAAATATCAACACAAAATTTATACACTCAATGATATAGCTTTCAAAATTTCAGGTATACAATTAAAAAAATCTAAATACATGGAGAAGCAGGAATGTGTAGCCCATAACTGAGGGGGGAAATTCATAAATGATACAGATGTTGTAATTAGACAAACATGATTTGAAACAAACATTTAATAAAAAAGATAAAAGTAATGAGTGAGATGAAGGAAAATATCAGCAGAAAGTAGAAATTAACAAGAAATCAATAATAAAATGAAAATTGTATAACTTAAAAACATTGTATGGACTCTTCAGAATATTAGCTATTGCAGAAGAAAATCAAACTAGATGACAGGTTAATAGGAAGTATGCAAACTAAAACAGAGAAAAACTTAAGAAAGGACACATAGGAAAAGAAAAGAACAAGAGTAACATGTTCCTCTGTTAATATGTGTGCAGTACCAACCTTTGTAATCTAGAGATAATTGAAGTTAAAACCAAAGAAGGAAGAGTAAGAGGGTTTAGAGCAGAAAAATATTTGAATAAATAATGGCCAAACTTATCTACTTCTCCAAATTTGATGGGACATATCAAATTAGAGACCCAAGAAACTCATGGATTTTCATACAAGATAAACACACACACAAACACACAAAAAAAACACATGCAGGGACATTAAGTCAAATTGTTGAAAACTAATGATAAATAAATAAATAATCTCCAAACATGCTACAGAAAAATAGAAACATTATACAGAAGAAGAAACTGTAAAGATAGACCACTGACTTTACCTCCAATATAATGCATCCAGTCTGTTTTAACATAAATTTGCACAATGCAGCCCAAATTTGGACTCCACCTGTGCAGAATCTCTAATTTTCATTTGTCCTTAGTGATTTCCTCTTTTATGGCCTAGGGCAGTGTGGTGGATTGAACTGTATAACACAACAAAGACTTGCTATCTTAATCCACTTTCCTGTGGGTTTGAGCTTATTTGTTAATAGGATCCTTTGAAGATATATTATCATTTAAGACCTGCTCTCATTTGTGAATAGGGTCTTCTAAGATCATATTTAGGTGTGGCCAACTGAATCAAGTTGATCAACTGTCTTACATCATAAAATTGTAAGCTTTAAATAGAAAGTCAGAAGTCAGAGAAAGTCACAGGATGAAGCCAGGAGCTGGTGAAAACTGAAAGAGCAGACACAAGGAGAGAGAGCATGCCTTATGACATGAGACAGAGATACAAGCCAAGGTACCCCAAGGAGTGTGGCAAGCCAGTATCAGAATGCCACAGACTTTAAGCAGAAACCATGACCTTGCTAATGCCTTGATTTTGGACTTCTAACCCCTGAAAGAGTGAGTTAATAAATGCTTGTTCGTAAATCAGCATATCGTAAGGTATTTGTCATAACAGCCTGGCCAATTAAGACTGGCAGCGTTTATTATCCTTTTCAGTTCATAGACTCAGTTGCTACCGAGAGAGGTTATGAAGACACAGTGCAACAATATCACACACACACACACACACACACACACACACATATATTTGGAAATTTCCATACATGTTATCCATGTTAAGAACTAATTACAGAATAATTACAGAAGACCACATATCAACCAGAGTCTTAGTTTTTCTACCATTTGGGAAAATTCAATATCTTCCTTCAGAGATACTCAATGAGAAATCTGTTATTGGAATAATAAAATATTCATGGCATACAGAAAATCACACCGAATATTGTCTTTATTATATTCTTTTTTATCTTGACTCTGTGAAGATCTTGACTCTGTGAAGAGTGTGCCTCTCCCCCGAGAATTTGCCATCCAGGCAAAAGCACCTTGAGACAATGAAAGAAGTTTAAAAACTATAGAGGCAGGCAGTCCAGGACAAAGGCCTGATGGTTTCAAACAGGTGGGTTAGGGAGGCCTGTTTCCTGGGAAACAGGTGGGGCAATCAAATTTTTATAAACAATGGAACTCAAATACAAGTAATAAGAAAATGCCCAAGACAAGACAGGGGCTCAGAATCATCTCACATTGAGTTATCTTTGGGCAGACCTTTCTGATAGGAGGGCTGAAGCGCAAGAAAATCTCTCTCTTATCACCACCTAAAAACAAAACCAAGAAACAGACATGCCAGGGAGCAAATTCCAACGATAAACTTTGAAAATATTAAAATGTACAGTGTAAAACAAAAGAATACAAGACAAAGAAACAGGAAATGACTGCCCATCCAAAGGAAGAGGATGAAAATACAGAGAACACCAATGAAGAAGACCAGAATGTGGGCATATTGAATAAAGCTTTTAAAAATATTATCTTAAAAATGCTTAAGGAGAAAGAAGGAAAATACAGAGAAAGAACATAAGGATAACAGGAAAACAATGAATGAATGATATTAGAATCTCAGTAAAGAGAAAAAATTTAAAAAGGAAACAAACAGAACTACTACAGTTAAAGATCACAATAATTTAAATAAAGACAACCTTTGAGGGTTTCAAGAGCAGGTTGCAGCTGGCAGAAGAAATAATCTGCGAAATACAAGACAAGACACTTCAAATGAGTCACACTGAGGAGCAGAAAGAAAAAGAGAAATACTGAAAACAAAAATTGCCTAAGAAAGTTCATGCACAACAATTACCACATTCTGGGAGTCTCTGTAAAAGAAGAAAGAGAAAAAGGGCCAGAAGGAATAGCCAAATAAATAAGGACAGCAAACTCCCCAAACCTAGCATGTCCAAGAAACTCAGAGAACATCAACCACGATAAACATGAGGAAAAATACATCCCATTATATAGTGATCGCACTAATGAATGCAAAAGCATTCTCAATTCTATTCCATTCATGTACATTTCTCTCCTTATTTCAGTACCTCTCTGTCTTGATTATTGCAGCTTTGTAGTGAATTTTGAAATCAGGACATGTGAGAGCTCCCAGTTTTGTTCTTCTCTTTAGTTTTTTTTTTTTTTTTTTTCCTTCCTATTCTGACTCCTTTGCATTTCCATATGTAGTTTAGGAACAGTTTATAAATGTATGCAAATAAATCAGCTTAGGTTTTAATAGGGATTGCTAATCTGTACAACACGTTGGGACTTTTGCCTTCTTAACAATATTACATATTCTTGCAAATGAACATGGCATATTTACCATTAATTAAATATTCTTTAAATTTGACAACGTTGTTTTTTAAGTTTTCAGAGTATGTTTTATACTTCTTTTGGAAAATTTCTTCTTAAGTATTTTATTATTTTTGATGCTATTTTATATTGAATTATTTTCTTAATTTGTTTTGGATTATTCACTGATGCTATATAGAAACACATCGGATTTTTGGATGTTGATTCTGTACCCCATAACTTTGCAGAGTTACTTTACTAGCTTTCATAGCTTTCTTGTGGATTCTTTGGGACTTTCTATATAGAATCATGTCCTCTGAGTATAGAGATAGATTTACTTCTTCCTTCCCAATTTGAGTATCTTTTATTTCCTTCCCTGCCTAATTGCACTAGCTAAAAATACTAGTACAATATTTAATAGGAATAGTGAAGCAGCCATCTTTTACTTTTTCTTAATCTTTAGGAGAAAGCATGTGGTCTTTCACCTTAAGCATGATATTAGCTGTAGGGTTTTTTTGTTTGTTTGTTTTATGTTTTTTTCTTGTTTTGGTGGATTCCCTTATCAGGATGAGGAATGCCCCTTCTATTTCTAAGTTGTTGAGTGATTTTTATCATGAAAGCTTCCTCTGCATCTAATGAGATGGCAATCGTTTTTTACCCTATTGATATAGTTTATTACATCAACTGAATTTTAGAGAGTAAACCAGCTTTGAGATAAATCATATTTACTCATGGTTCATAATCCTTTTTATATATTGCTGGATTTGGTTTTCTAGTATTTTGCTGAGTATTTTTACATTTATGTTCTTAAGAGGTATTGTCTGTAGTTTGGTTTCCTTGTGGTGTCTTTGGTGTAAGATCAATATTGGCTTCATAAAATGAGTTAGGAAATGTTACCTCATCTTCTACATTTTGGAAGATTTTTGTGAAAAAAATTGTATTAGTTCCTCTTTACATGTTTGAGAGAATTCAGCAGTGATATCATCTTGACATAGGATTTTCTTTCCGGTTAGTATTTTTTTATTATTATTACTAATTCAATCACATTACTTGTGATGGGTCTATTCAAATATTATAATTCTTCCTGTGTCAGTTTTGGTAGAGTGTGTCTCTCTAGAAATTTCTCCATTTTATCTAAGTTCTCAAATTTATTAGTTTATAATTGTTCATAATATTACTTTATTATCCCTTTTTAAATTTTGGTAATGTCTGTAATAATGTCCCCTCTTTCATTCCTGATTTTAGGAATTGGAGTCTCTCTCTTTCTCTCTCTTCTCAATCATCTCACTCTCTCTCATCAGTCTAGCTAAAGGTTTATCAAAATTTTTGAAGTTTGTGAATAATATTTTTTATTATTTATTGTTTTTAATGATCTATTTCATTTATATCTATTCTGGTCTTTATTATTTCCTTTCATCTGCCTTCTTTATGAATAGTTTGACCTTCTTTTTCAGTTTTTTAAGGTAATGAGTTAGGTTATCAGTTTGAGATCTTTATATAAGTATTTACAACTATAAATTTCACTTTAAATATTGCTTTATCTGCATCCTCTATATATTGCTACATTGTTATGGTAGAAGGAATAATGTCCCCCACAAAATTACGTTCAAGTACTAAAACCCAGACTGTGGATATAAACTCATTTGTAAACAGCATCTGTGAGGTCCTATTAAGATTAGGACAAACTGAATCAGTTGGTGCTAATTTGGTATGTCTAGAGTCCTCATAAGCAGAGGAAAATTGGCCAGTGAAATACAAGCCACAGGAGGAGACAGAAAGTGACTGATTCTCATGTGATGGAGGCAGAGATTGATTATTAGCAAGTCACCACAAGAATTCTGCAGACTTTGAAGAAGGCATGACCTGACAATATCTTACTTTTAGGATTCTGGGCTTCATACTTCCAGTCACTAAATTACTGTTGTTTATACCAGTCCATTTTTGGTATTTTGTTAGAGCATCCCTAGCAAACTAAGATCGTTTTATGCATCTAAATATTCATCTAAAATATTTTCTAAATTCTCTTATGTTACCTTCTTTGACCCATTATTTATTTAAGCAGTGTGCTATTTAATTTCCACATATTTATGCCTTTCCAAATTTATATTATCGATTTCCAGTTTTATTTCATTGTGGCTGGAAAGCATATTTTCTATGATTTTGATCCTTTTACATTTTTTGATACTAGCTTTATGGTATCTCATATAGTCTACCATATTCTATGTTTCTTACATACTTAAGAAATTATATATTGCTGTTGTTGACTGGGGGGGTTCTATAGATGTCTGTTAGGTTTTATCTATCTGTTGTTTTTAAATATATTTCAAGTCTTCTATTTTCTTATTGATTGTCTTTCTAGTTTTTCCTTTTCATTATTGAAAGTGAGGAATTTTGGTCTTCAACCACTATTTTGGAATTGTCTATTTTGGCCCTTAATTCTGTCAGTTTTGCTACATGTATTTTGGTGCTCTGTTATTAAATACATATATGTTTATAACTCCTATATCTTCTTGACCTTTTAATGTTTTAAAATGTCTGTCTTTAACTTTAGTAAGATATTTTTTCTTTAAATGTCAATTTTGTCTGATATCAAGTTTTCTTATGAATGCTCATTTCATGATATGTCAGTTTTCCTTCCATCTTTTTCCTTCCAGCAAATTGCTATTTTTTTATTTGAAATGTGAGTCATGTAGATAACATATAATTCAGTATTATTTTTTAATCCCATCTAACCATCTCTGCCTTTTGAAGGAATTGTTTAATCCATTCATATTTAATGTTATTATTGATATTGTTGGATTACATTTGCTATTTTACATTTTGTTTTCTACATCTCATGTTTTTTTTTTGTTCCTCTATTCCCCCTTTACTGCTTTATTTTGCATTATGTGATTTTTTAGTATAATATGTTAATTCCTTTATTGATTTCCTCACTATATTTTTCTAGTCGTTTTCCTACTGATTGCTCTATGAACATTATATTTGCATCTTTACTTGCAAAAAATTTAATTCAGATTCATACAAACTTAATTCCATTTAGATATAGAAAATTTACTCCAATTCAGCTCACTTCCCGCTTTCTCTTTTTATACTAGTATTATTACTTATGTTGTATCTATGTATGTTATGCAATCAGCAATATATTTTTTAAATTATTAATTATATAAATTTATATAACTTAAAGAGGAGCAGAGAAAAGAAAGAAGAGAGAGGGTATGGTGAGTGTGTGTGTGTGTGTGTGTATGCATTCTTACTGTCTTTAATAAGAACAAGATTACCTAAACTGGTGGTCTGTTTATTCATTTGAATTTAAATAACTTCCTGGTGTCAAGGGCTTTCAACCTTAACAAACTTCTATCTTTCTTGTATAATGAGTCTACTAGTAGGGGATTCTCTGTATTTTTTTTATTATTTGGGAATATTTTAATAACACTTTCGTTTTTGAAACACAGCTTTGTGCTGTTGACATTTTCCCCCCAGCACTTTCAATATATCATCTCACCACTTTCTCACTTCATTATTTTGATAAGAAGTTAGTTTTTAATCTTACTGGGAATCCTTTGTATATTTTTCTATTATAGCTTTCAAGATTTTCTCTTAGTCTTTGTCTTGAGCATTTTTACCAGGATTCATCTGTTTGTTGATCTATGTATTTATATTTCCTGTAGTTTGTTGAGCTTCTTGGATGTGTAGATTAAGATTTTATATCAAATTATAGAAATTGTTGGTATTAATTTATTTGAAACCTTTATTTTTTTTTTCTTTCTCTACTCTCCTTCTGTTACTGCTCTTATGCATCTCTTGATTGACTTAATGTGATCCAACAGTTCTCTAAGACTTTATTTTTCTTCATTTTTTCTTTTCTTCTTCAAATTCCATAATCTCTATCAACCTATCTTTCAGTCTTTCAGTTCACTGATTTTTTTTTTTAGTAGGTACTGGTAATTGAACCCAGGACCTCATACATATTAAGCAGGCACTCAACCACTTGAGCTACATCTGTTTTCTCATTAAGCACCTTTAGTAAATCTTTATATCGATTATTGTAATTTCCAACTACAGAATTTCTGTTTTGTTCTCTTTGTAATTTATATTTATTTAATGATATTCTGTTTGATGATACACTGTCACCATATGTGCTTTTACTTCTTTAAGCATGGGTTCCTTCAGTTCTTTGAACATATTTATAACTGCTTTAAGTCTTCTTCTTTTACGTACATATCTGCATCTTTTCAAAGGCATTTTTTAAAAATTTCCTGAATTTTCTTTTCTTTTTATTGGTCACACTGTTTTAATTCTTTGCACATACTAAATTTTTTTATTGGAAAATGAGGAAATTTAGATAATTGTGTTGCAGCAACTCTGAATACTGATTCACCTTCTCTCTCTAGGACTTGTTTTGGTTGTTTGTTTACTTATCAGATTTTTGACTGGATTATTTTAGTGACGTCTACTTCCCCCACTGTGAAGATTGAGATGTTCCTCAGGAGGTGCAGTCTGAGGCATATGATTGTATATGACAATAGTTTTAGGAGGGCTATCTTTGACTATCACTTTCCATACTTAAATCCAGCTCTTAACCTCCAGTAATTGCTGAATGATTTCTCTATGGTTTTTGACAATATCTTGGGGAATAAATTATCCCACAGTGTTATCCCTCTACATACTCCTAGAAGATTATCTTTTTGCTGTCTCTTTCCCTGGCTGTAACTTATAGATTAGATGCCCTATGGTTTAGCTTGCTGTTGTCATGTAGCTACAGGTTTCCATATCATTGGTTACTTAAACTACACCCTACATTATGTCTAAAAGTACACTTATACTTGAACTTTTCCACTTAAGCATGATCTTCTCATCATTCTGTTTCAAATAAAATCAGTTCTTTGGGGGAGAACTTCAGAGCTCTCTGTTATTAAGGTCTGCATTTCCCCCTGAGCAAGATCTAAGTGCTACTGCTTTAGAACTGTGGGTGGGGACAGCAGCCCACTTCTTTCTGAATGGCCCTCTTCCTTTAGGATCAGAGCTCTAGGTGAGGTAAATACCTTCTGGACTTCTTGGCTTGCCTCTCCTATTGTAAAACCTCTGTCATATAAGCAAGCCAGGTGTGAGGGTTATCAGGGCTCTGTTATTATCAACATGATGCTTCTGAGTTCAGACTCTATTTTATGAGAGGGAGCTGAGTTCAAGATAAGAGACCCCAACTTCTTGGCTGAACACATCAGGAATTTACCTTTTGCAACATATAATTCGGGGTTGATGGGAATTCTGGAAGCATTCCTGTCCAGGAAGATTCTGTAGCTCCCAACTGAGAAGATCACTGAGTTATTGTCCATAAATAACTGTGAGGAATCAGCTCCTTACACAGCAATTATAGAAGTTGAACTCCCTAAATGTTTATTTTTACTCTCTTCACTTTCATTGATTTAGATGTACTAGTTTGAATAAAGGAATTAAATATAATTTTATAGTCACCTGAATATAGAACCAAAATGTAATTAATTTTTACTTAGCCAGAGCTTATCATACCTTTGAGCCAATTAAGAGACCTTGCTTTTACAAGAGGGACCTAGAATCAAATTATTCAATTTGAAATAAGTGGCTATTTTTGTTGTAGCACCTTGGGTAAAATAGACCAGCTATTTGTAGCATCCTACTACTTCTTAAGAGAGAAGTGTGGTGAAAAACTGAAATATCAGAGCTTTCATCCCAAGATGGGATGAGTAAGATGCATCCTGCTTTATTGTATGAAACTTAGTATATGTTTTGATCTCTTCCTTTCCACAAATTAAGAACTTTTGAAAGATCTACCAAAACAAGTCAAAGTCTAAGAAAAACTACTTCCATGTCAATCTAGCCATTAATCACACCCATCCAGACTATGTGGGACTTCTTTCTTCAAATTTAGGATTGGAAAAGCAGGGACTGAAGGCATACTTCTGCTATGTTCCCTGAACCCCAAATGCATAGTCCAGATATTAGAAATGTTTCATTTTTTTTGTCCACAAGGGTGACATGGTAGTGTTGTAAATAATTTTTTCTAAAGATTGAAAATCATGTATCATAATGGGTATACCATCAGGCATAAGGCATGAGTTATATTCAAGGTAAAATATCAAGGAAATTATATTGTGATATTTTTTCCAGAGCATGTGATCATATTTGAATTTCATAATTTCTTACCACTTCTCATCCCATTCCCCTCCATGTTCTCACATCCAACAACAAGGCAAACAATGTTACCAATCTGTACATTTCTATAGACTTTCCAATGGAAATATGTCCATGAGTACACACACACACATACACACACAATCACACACTGTTGGCAAGGAATATGTGTTAAGGTCAATGGATTGGATGACTCTATGTCACTGAAGAATTTTGGGAATCATGTTTATAGAAGAACAAAGTTAAAAATGTAATAGTTGGTGGTCAATGAGTAGAGTGATTAAATTGAATTTATCAGTGGTGGTACAATTATTAGTAAAGAAAACAATTGCGCTTAAGCAATATGGATAGCTGTTGGTTGGAAGAACTGAAAGGCCAGGTAATTGGGTTAATCATTTATATGGCAATTGAAGTTAAAAAGTTGATTTCAGGCATAGTTGAGAGGAAAACAGTAATTCAGATATGAAAATAGTCTCTGAATAAACCCAGAACCAAGGGATTTAATTGCAGCAAAGAGGAGAATTTAAGAGGAATTTAATTACCATAATATGAACTATGTAATCTTACTGCAGTGCTGTGGCTTTTAAAAGGGGGAGAGAGAAAAACATGTGATTTGAAAGCAGAAGAAAAAGACAAGGGCTATGACAATTCCAGGTTCTATAGACTTTCCTAAGGTAATATGTCCATAAACCACACACACACACACACACTCACACACAAAAACAGCAACCTATTGTGAGGGTCTCTGATAATGAAAGTTATAGCAAGAAAGTGAAGAAAAAAAATAAAGAAGGATGGAAGGATATAGGAAATTTTGCCAGTTACAAACCTTGTACTGCAAGGGACACAGTGGACAATTTTTTTGAGTGTTGAGGATCAGGAAGAATATTGTATGGTCTCACGAATGTGAGCTAAATATGATGAGTAACCTCATGGAGATAAACTCTAGCATATAGGTTACTAGGAAATAGAATGTGGGTTGAGAATGGGGGCTGATGCTTAATGTATATAGAATTTTCAATAAGGTTTATTGTAAATTGTGGAAATGAATAGAGTTGATAGTCGTACATTATTATAGAGTGAGTATAACTAACACTGCTAATTTATAAATGTGATTGTGGTTGAAAGGGGTAGTCTGTGGATCTAATATTTCAATTGAAAGAAAACTAAATAATAATCCAGGGAATGTATAACATAGTAATTTCAGTGGTGGATGAAGATTGTGGTTAACAGTATAAATATAAGAATGTTCTTGCTTTACAAAGTGTTAATAATGTGGTGATACATGGGAAAATTACAACTGCTGTAACTTATGGATGATGGTTAACAGTAATATTGTAATATTTTTACAGCAATGGTAAAGAAGATATCAATTTTAAGGGACGACAACAGTGAGTAGAACGGGGTATGGGATTTTTCCTTTTGGAGTAAATAAAACCTTCTAAAATTGACTGAGGTGATGACAGAACATCTCTGTAATGAATTTGAGAGCCTCTGAGTATACACTTTAAATAGATTGTACAAAGTATGGGACTATATAACACAATGTATCCTGTGGTGGAAGATGGACTGTGGTTAACACAACAAATATGAGAACATTCTCTCCTGAACTATAACAAATATATAATACTAATACAGGGTATTAATAAATGAATGGGTTTGGGGAAAAATTCATCAAATATAAGATATGGCTATAGTTAGTAGTAATATTTTGACAATGCTCTTTCACAGTTTGTATCAATTGTTTCACAGCAATGCGAGGTGGTGGGGTAATGTATGAGAGCCTTGTATGATGATATGCATGTCAGTTTTGTAAATTCACAACTTTTACTATACACTTATTATTTATGTATGTTCATGTACGAGTGATAAACTTCAGTGAAAAAGAATTAGTGTCAGATTAGAAGATGTACAAAAATGTTTGAAGCAAAGTTTATTGGTGAAATGAGATGTCCTGAAAAGGACTGGAATTTTTTGGTGACTGAAAAAAATAAGGATGAGATATTTCCTGGTAGTCTTTAAGGAAAATCGATAATCATCCTTATTTTGTAGACAGTCTTCAAGAGGGGGCTATTTCAAGAATTGGTCTTATCAGAAGCACATAGAATTTTGAGAGATTCTTTTAAATCCTCAAGGGGTTCGTATTAAGGCTGGACTATGAATAGTTATATACCAGTTGTATTATTGTCAGTGTTTGTTTTATAAAAATACAAATCTATTATATATACTTCTCTGATTCTTTTTTCTTTAACTGAATTTTTATAGAAATTCCTTCAAATCAATGTGCATAGATTAACCTTAATTTTTAAACTATATTAACGTATCCTTAGTTAAATCAATAATTTAGGAAATAATGAATATTCATTCATTTTATTTTGTTTTGATTTGATTTCTTGGCACTACTTGCAGCTTTGTATATTTGCCTCTGTGACTGCTACTATGAGATGGATTCCTGAGTGTGGGATTGGTAAAATTTCTTTGCCAAAATGACATCCATGTTTATGTTAGCAAAAAACAACAGATTGCTTTCTAAAGGGTTAAAAGAATTAACATTTGCAGAAGAAATGGCTAAGAGTACTCCTTCCCCTCTAATTCACAGATGGCTCTGAATATAATCATGCCTATTATTTTATTCTTTCTCTAGTTTGATGGGTAGGAATTGATATTTCATTATTACTTCAATTTGATTTATTTGACTCCTAGATAATAATGATATTTCATTATTACTTCAATTTGATTTATTTGACTCCTAGAGAAGTTGAGCCTCTTTGCAGTTGTTCATTTGCCATCTGTATTAGCCCTTTTGTGAACTATCTTCTCAAAAATTTTGCAATTGCCCTATTTAATTGCAAAATTTCCTATGAATTTGTGTTAACATTTATTGATTATAGATAGATATGTCACAAGAGTTTTTGTTTTTTTTTAAATATTAACATATATATAGCACTGTCTATAGCCACATTGTTCAATATGGTAACCGTTTGTTAAATGTGGTTTCTCAATCACACTGCAAATTTAAGTGCTCAATAGCTATATCTGGCTAGTGGTATATTGGACAGTTCATGTATAGGATATTTCCACTATTACAGAAAGTTCAGCTGGATAACACTGTACTATAGAATGTGTAATTTTTATGGAGTGAAAGATGCAAATATATTCTTATGACTTCCGATTTTCCTGGTTTTTATATTCTAAAACTCTCTCCTACCTGTGTAGTATATACGTAATCTTTTAAATCCTCTACTTTTTTTGTGTGTTTTATGTTTTACATTCCATATGCTAATCTCCTGGAATTTATAATGTATGAAGTAAGGTTCTAATTACATTTTAATTTATTTTCCCATATGGAAGGAAAAGGAAAAAAACATTACTATTGTCATACAATGAGGCACTACATACTGGTATAAATTTTTGAGCATTCTATTATTTTCCCATGATCTATATGTCTGTTCCTGGGTCAATACTGAAATCTTGCTGTTGGCATTATCTTCCAAAATTTTGTTTTCTAATATCTGGCTTGGTATAACGTTCATTATTATTTTCAATATATTTAAAAATTACTCTGATATAATATTCTTCCACATGGACATATAAAATCATTGTATTCAATCCCCAAGGAAAATGTTATTGGTGATCTGTTTGTAATTATATTGCATTAATATATTTGGTTTTGGAGAACTGATGTATTCATCACATTATGTCTTCCCTTCATAGAATTTCGTTCTAGTCTTGTTTTATATCCTAATTCTACTCTTTACTGATTTCATTTGTTAATTATTGATTTTGTTTATTTAAATTTATATTTCTTTCTTTTTCTTACCTTTGTTTTCGCTCATCTAAATGGATTTTCAACTTACCCGGTTGCTGTATTATAGGGTTGATGCCTTCTTTTCATTGTGGTAGATGCTAAATCTTTTGAAGATCTTTTCTATTTGATTTGACAATACATCATTTTGAGAGGTACACCCTTGTTCTGAATCTCCCAAATACTATTCCCCTTTTCTGGTTCTGAAGTTATTTTTAAAGAAGGCATTATAATTTAGTTTGCAAGTAACTATGTTTGATCCTGCTGTATCTATTTTTTTTTCATAACCATCATATAATTAATATTATGATAGGAGGAGAGAATGATGCTTACAGCTCTCAATTTGATTACAATTCCAAAATTTCAGCTGGCTATCATCTGTATACGTTTGCTTTTCTATGATTGTGTTTTTCTCTTGCACCCATAACTTGGTTCTCAGTTTGTCATCTGATGTAGTTTGTGGAAAACTGCTTTTAATCTGATGTAATGTATGGAAGAACTAATGTCTTTTTTTCTATTAGGAATTTTTACTTTAACACAATACAGCTACATTTACACCCCTCCCCATTATTGTGACTATTAAATTTATTGATTTCCTTGCGAATAGAATTATGGGATTTAGCACTAAAATGGGTATTACATTTGAGAAAATTTTAAAGAAATACCCATAGTCCCTTCCCCCACCCAAGCTAAAATGGTCTTCTATTGCAACTCTCCTCTGCGATACTGAACCATTAGAAGAGTTAAGGATTTGACTCTGAAGCAAAGCAATAGACTTGATAGAGCTGAAATTGGCCATAGAATTCTTCCCATAGTGTAGAAAAGATTCTATGTGCCCAATATTAAATCATCACCTTAAGACTAGATTGAAGAAAAAATAGGCTTTATTTTAGATAATATCTACTCATTTCTAGCCTAAAGTGCCATAGCCAAAGGCAGGAAAATGCACCAATGATACAAGGTAAAGAAGCTTCCATATCTCTGTTTTCTGAAGGCTGCTGTTCAGTGGGAAAAATTACCCAGAAGTCAATCTGCAAGAGAGTCATGAAGCAATTCCCAGGAAGAGGATCTTACATTACAATTCACACAGTATTCCATGCCTGAACCTGCTATATCATATCCAAGTAAACCTGGGAGCTCAGCATGATTAGGTGTAGAAAAGCTTTGCAGTTGTTTCATGGACCACTCTAAGTTTTCTAGGAAGTACTCCTGAAAATGAACTGCTAAGAAAATGATAAAAGCAGAATTAGTTGGATGAATTAATGAGGTCATGGAGAATATGACATAGTTTCAAATGGCTTATCACAACAGAAAGTGTAAATATGAAATTGTCATTTTTACAACTGAGGAAGACTAAACCATAAGGTATACCAGCTGTCCGTTTAAGCTTTGGAGACACATAAGGTCCCAGGATCAAGAAAGGACAGAGGACAAAGCTGTATGCCATATGCAGCAGGAAGCCCTTCACTATGTACTACGCAGTCATGGAAACCCAGCACTAGTTTGGAACTTCATAAGGATGAAATCAGTTTCTTTCCCATTACCCAGTGTATGGGGGCTTATGGTAATAAATTTTAAAAGTCAAAAATAGTATTTTTTTAAATCACTCTGAGTATAGTGTGAATGTATTTACAATCCTGATATATAGTCCCTGACTTGTCAAATATGACTATAGGGGGGAAGTATAGAAATAGAAAACAATTACATGAATAAGAAAATTCCAAGTCATCACATAGTATAAAAAAAGATTAAAAAGCTAATGTGCTATCCCATGTGTTAATACTGCATTCTTTCTTACAGCTGAGTAATATTCCATTGTATTTATATGCCACAATTTGTTTATGCAATCATCTATTGGTGGATATTTGGATGAATCTTGAAGACCTTATGTTGAGTGAAACAAGCCAGATACTAAAGGAGAAATATTACATGACCTCACTGATATGAATTAAGCAAATTGAGCAGACTCACAGAGCTAGAGTCTGGAAGATAGGTTTACAGGAGACAGAAAAGAGAAGGTTGTGAACCAATGCCCATATGGGCAAAATCTATGATAAGATGGAATTGTCTAGTTGTGCAGTGGATGGGCATGAAAGTGGTACAGTGATGCTATTGGGTTGAGTGGTGCAGGTTTGTGAGTGAGGTAGGGTGAGGAGAGTGGGTTGGACTGTCCATGGAACTGTGGGGAGGTTCCAACTGTGGGGAGGGAGCAGGTGAAATCTGGAGATTTGTGGGTATGTGGTTGAAACTCCAACATTGGGAATGTTCTTTTGGCAAATATGGCAGGGGATGGCTACTGGTTTAAGGTGTTGGATGTGGGGGGCAAGTGGGAGAGGGGGCACCTAAGGCAGGCCTCTAAGGGGTGTGAGAGTGTTCATCTTGTCATAGTGGGTTGTATCAGTGGGTGGAGACCCACATAATGAGCAGGAAGGTGTCGGACCCCATCCTGGGAAGTCCTGCTATGTTCTCAAATAGAGAAGTGGAAGTCTCTAGAGAACATAGGCAGTGCTTAATAAGGGAGGACAGGCCAGTATGTCAAGCCCTCAATGTTGTTGCAAGTAACTACGAATTTGTTCTTCAAGGAGTAAAACTTGGTGGTTGTTGTGGGTCCTGATGGCAGGGGAAGGGAGGAATAGAATATATGGAACATGGGGCATTTTGGGAGTCCCCTCTGTTGAGAGTGAGACATCACCATACCAGAATCCTCAGGATTAGGGAATGAACAATGGACTAGAGTAGACTGACTGGTATTCTACTATAGACTTATTTTTATTCTAGCAATGGAAGAACTTTTATCATTGGTGTAGAGGCAGTGACAATAATAGGTTCTGAGGGGAGGGAGATGGTATAACAGGTGTAATATGGGGACAATTTCGGGACTTGGGAGTTGTCCTGAATGACATTACAATGACAGATATAAGCCTTTATAGATCTTGCCATAACTTACAAAATTGTGCAGGAGACAGTGTAAACTACAATGTAAACTGTAATCCATGCTTAGTTGCAAAGCTCCAAAATGTGTTCATCAATTATAACAACTATACCACACTAATGAAGGATGTTGTTAATGTGGGAAAATGTGGGCATGGTGGGGAGTGGGTATATGGAAATCCCGTATATTTTTTATGTAACATTTATGTAATCTAAGTATCTTTAAAAAAATAAAAGGTATATTAATAAAAAAACTAATTTGACTGCAAGTTAGAGTGACAATACTAGTCATTCCAGGAGATTGCTGATTTATGCCTTTTGCCCTGACTAAATTATAGTAACAATTTTTAAAAATTTGTAATGTAAAATTTATTATTTAGATTAGTTTGATCTCTGTAAATATCTTGCCAGACCAGAAAGCAAAGAAGTTATCAAAGAGTACCAGAGTCCATTATAAAGGTCTCAGGAGTCAATTTGAAGAGTCTCCTAATGGCCAACAATGGGACAACTTCAGTATCAATACAAGTAACAATGCCATTGACTGAAATACGTCAATATTTTAAATCAATAAGTGTCACTTTATGTAATTATTAGAGCTCATAAATTTAAAAAATTATAATTGTAATATCATGATTTTGTAATTCTCAGTGAGATAATGGATCTAAGGCATGATCATCAATGATTTCCAAAAGAAAAAAATAAAAGACAAGCAGACATTAGGTACTCCCTGATGTAAAACAATACCTATGAAACAATCTTGAAAAAAAAAAACAAAAACAAAGAGAGACAGGTTATCATTAAGCATCTAACCATTGCTACCGATTTAGAAAAAATTACGATGATGAATGTACTTATTTACCAATTCTAAAGGGATGCAATCAGAAAATTTGGGCAACTATATCCAGTAAATTCAGTAAATAAATTGCAATAAATATAAAAAAAGTGGATTCTAGTGATATTATACTAACTTTTTTTGTTTCTACGTTTTTTAATAGTGTTCTGGATTTATTTTGTGTCATTTTTTACAGATATATGCTAACATCTTTATGAGTGAAATTATATGTTTTAGAATTTGCTTGAAAATAATCAATGGTGTTGATGTGAGAACAATGTGGAGCATAATTAAAACAAAATTTACCATTAATTAATCATTGAAGAAAAGAGTAAATTGCCACATGTGCAGATTACATTATTCTATATTTTTTTAAATATCTTTAAGTTGTGTAATAATAAAATTTAAATATGTATATATCCCATTCTGTTTTCTTTCTAACCATTCTAATGTGTGGGTTTTGCAGGAGTGAATATTTTGAAAAATAGAGGTAATTGTTGGCTAAGTGAAAATTCATTGCTTAAAGGCAGCTATTGATGTCATAACTATTATCAGGGTGTTTTGTCATTAATCCTAAGAAGAGTCTTTCACTGACTTTTCCTGATATAGAATTGCAGCAGGAGATTTTTAATATGCAGACTGTGTTTCCTTAAGGAAAGCAGGTGGATCTTTGAATTAGGCACTTGATTTTTATTTGGGGATTTTTCTAATGTGCTATTTCTTTAAATATACACCAACAAATTAAAGATAGAAAAATTCATGTCTGTTATTTCAGGAGAAAGGTAAAATGTTAAGAAAAATATAAGTGTAAGTAAATCATTTGCAGTTTAATTTAAAGTGAGTGATCTAAGCCTTACTATGTTTTGTTTTGAATGTTGCATTACCCTATGTGTTCCACTTCAATGTTCCAAATATGGGATAGCCATATGATGCATGCTCAATGGGTCAATGATTCATGCTATCGTAAGTACTACATTAATTACTAAAATTTCTTGTGGCTTCACATATTGTACTCTGCAGAAATATATCACCTAACAAATATCAATTTCTTTAGAGAAGGATGGAATAAAGGTGATAACTGTCTTTGAATATTAAAGCTGTTCATTCAAAGGAAAGAATCATGTGCAAATTCAAATGGTAATATTATTAGGCAAGAATCTTTTTTAAAAAGCTTTACAACATGAACATGGGAGACATATATGACTAGCAGAATAAAAGGAAACAAGTTTAAGAAACCATAAATAAGGGGATAATGAAGGAGGCAAGGCAGATAATGAAAAAGACACAAGGAGTCCCAAAGGCTAGGCTGTGTTAATCTGAATTTAGTAAATGCCTCTGTGTAGAAATTTAAACAAACTGTGCTCTTCGTACCAGCTAACTTAAAATAATTTGATTGAAACATATTTATATCTTTTCCTTCTCTAAAATAAAATAAAAATCCAATTACACAAAGGAAGACCCTACTGGCTCTTCTATCAAATGTATACCATATTTAATCATGAATATTGCTTTATTAGCACACTTATTTTCAAAACAGAAGTGGTAATTTTCTTATATTTTGTTTTTACAAATACTATATGGTACCTATTTATGTTTTAGAGTTTCAGCATCAATATGTACTTAAATTATTGATGATGGCATAAATATTTTAAAGTCAACCTTGTAAATACCTAGAGTGTTTTTTACAGTACCATCTTCTTCATATGACTCTGTAGTGTATATAAAACTTGTTTAATTCTTCATGTAGGTTTATTTTAGTGATGGAAAAAATTAAAAACTGCTCTTGCAGCAATTGCTAAAAAATACATATTTTTCAAAATTTCTGCAATTAGGATGATCATTTGTGATCAGTGTTTTCCAAGACTTCCAAAATTTCTCTTTGAATTAGTTCATTTATCCCCCAAATTAAAGCATTCACATTTATCTTACAGGATTTCAATGTTGTTTTAAATTGAATTCCTCTTAATCTGAGGATGGAATGAACAATTACACACATATATAGGCAATTTACATTTATTTTCCTATGCAATGTATGTTCATAACTCTCTTATTTTGTTGGTGTTTTACTCTAGTTTTTAAAAGTTCATTTATAATTAGGATATATGTTACAATAAGAACTACTTTTAAAAAAAAATCCTTTCTACACTCATTTAATATTCCATTATTATGATATAGGAAATTTCCATAGGCAATTTTATTTAATTTTCTGTGTTTTCAAGATAGATATTTTGTACAAATTGCTATGAAAATGACTATGAAAACATTGCTGATATCTCTTATCCTCATACAATTATACTTTCTCTTCTACGAAGACAATATTTAGCATAGTAATTGAAAACAAATGAAAAGATAACTTCTATTTGTCTCTAACTCTTCTGCCCTCTGTATCTTCCTAGAATTAAATATGATGCTGGTTTTTTCACACTTTTAAAAATCATGTCTAGCCATCTAATGAAGAAAAGTATGTGGCTTTGATTCCAAAATTGAATCTTTGGTCCCTCATCATCTGCTGTCACAAGTTAACAAGATGGCATGCTAAGCAATTGCACAATCTGCAAACTAATTCTTTTGGTCTATGTCCTTAAACTACCATAGTTTTTTCCCTAAAAATATGACAAATCAGAAACACTCCTCTAAAACAAGCCTGAAGCCTAAGCAGATCCAGTGGCCTCCTTGGGTCTGTCAGCCTTTCCACATGCCAACCTCAATTATTCCAACATTATTGGCTGAAAGTCAAGGAAAGACATTCCCCAAATTGAGGGAAAAAGTACATTTCACTAGTACTAGAGACATTAGCCTAAGCTGTCCTTCTATCTGTTAATTTTTCCTGTCTAGTTGGTGATTTGTTTTTAGAGGGCAAGAGAGAAAAGAACAACTTTACAGATATTGAGAGCATTGGCCACTCTTTTTCTTATCAGCTACATAGGAAAATATCAACAGAGCCAAATCTAAAAGAGAATAAACCAATGTCCATTTTAATAACATTTAATAAATTCTTTATTTACCCATCAAACTTGAGCTCTTCCTTTTAATAATTAAGAACATAAATAAGGACTATTCATAAGATTAGAAATAAAATTAGGAGTGTATAATATATATTAATTGTTCCACTCCTTTCTTCCAAAGTCCTCCTGATGTTTTCTTATAATAATGTTTCCCTTTCTTACTTCTGTAGCTCAGTCAGTGTCTCCTTTATGCTCACTGTCAGTACTAGGGCTCCATTGGCAGAGAGTTTAGACAGTTCAGGAGTATCTGGAATTCAAATGCTGGTATTAACCAAGGTGTGGGAAAGGATTCCAGGAGACTCCTAACAACACAAAGTAGGGATAACCTTTATGTGCATGCAGGTTCTGTATTTCAGAGTAATATGGGAGAAAACGATGGAAACGCTTGGCCGTCAGGGTAGTTGGTATCATACAGGTCTAGCAAGAAGCTGTGCCTGTGCTGGGGTGGGTGCTCAGATACAGAGGTGTTTGACATCAGGCTATAGGATGAATGGAAGGTAGGAATTTATCAGCATTATATAGTTGTGTAAGTTTGGGCACATGAATTTTGCATGTATGTGTATGTGAAAGAGAGAAAGAGAGAATGATCTAGTTTAATAATGGGATGGGCAAAATCTAATCTCTAGAATAATTGTTTGGTCTTCTGGAGTTTTATTTCCAGAAGGTCTGGAATACTGGCAGGTAAAGAAGAACACATAACCAAAGCAGGAGTTCAGGAGTGCTGGTTAACATAAAAAGTAATACTTGAATCTAAGAGAAACTGCTGGCCTTGGCTTCTGTAACTTGCAGTTTCACTATTTGTTTAACTTCCTTGTCTATGAAAATGGTTGTCACCAGTGCCTGGGGTGGGATGATTGAAACATTTTAATAAGGAGCCCAAATGTATATTCTGGATTTTAGGATCGGAATGAAAATCTGAGTTGTCAAGTATTAGCTCTCAATTTTATGCCATCATGTGCACAACTGTACAAGTTAGATTACCCATATGTTCACACAAATGCATAGTTGATAAGGAGGAGGATGATTTGTCTTCTCCATGTACCAACAGAAGGGATTTTTTACTAGTCTTCCCCACCAAAAAAAAAAAAAAATGTACAGAGATTTTAACAATTTGAAGTTTCTCTATTTACACAGAACATATCGGTTCCAACTATAAATAAAACATGGGCTAAAGAACTCTCCTCTGACTTCAAGATAAATCTAAGCCCCTTAGTAATCCAAACCAGAACCCCCTGAGAACAGTGACTAATTACTCTGATTGTCAATTTCCTTCTTTGGTTCTGGCATCTAGTTATTTTCTTATTTTCTTAAGATTTCATCTGTTTTTTTAGAAGTATGTTATTTTATTTCAGAATCTGTATTGCCAAACACCTCAGTCCTGCTGAGGAAGAGAACGTGAGAGAGATATATAGAAAGATTAAAAGAATTACAGAGAATTGTTTTAAACTGTAGGAACATCATTCATCATCACCAGCAATTTCTTGTTCAGTTTTGCCAGAATTGCCTCCTAAGTATTACATGTTAAATAATGTTTATTCTAACAAAAAAGCCTTTCAGAGAACGGAGAGCAACCTAGATCCACCTGGCAAAATACATGCAGAATTTCATGTATTTCCTTGGAGGACATAAAGTGCTCCTCCAAGAGTCTCTAGCAGTAGTTATACACAAACAATGCAGAAGAAAGGATAGGGAAACATACCAAAGCAACAACACAAGGTGAGAGAAGGTCTACATTGACTCATAAGAAAGCTGTTCTGATTAACTTAAAAGTTGAACATACCCTGCTCAGCCAATGAGGTTGTAAACAATAACTTTACTAAAAACAATGCTGCTTTTAAATACAATGGTCAAGTATGCATGGAAGTTGTTAGAAAATGCTTTTCTTCATATCATAAATAATAGTCTGATGAGTTTTCACATTATTTTAAAAATCCTTATTCAAGTAAAATTACTTTGATGTATATATTAAGGTATTATTAAAAGAATTAATTGCTCTTTCTTTCTCCAGCCCAAACCTAAACTATTACATCTTCCAGATCTATACAGTATTTGAAATTAAAGTATAAATATTTAATTTTGTCATAATACTGCCCATTGATATGAATTATTTAAACCTAATATGTAATAATTATTATATTAATTTTCTTTTTGATCTTTTGTAAATCATTTATCCCTTTAAATAGTATGAGGATTGTACATTTGGAATAATCTTCTTTGGAAAGGAAATAATCTGCTTCACTATAGGAGATGTTCAATAGAGAAAAAATTACCATTTAGAAGTGGTAGAAGTGTTTGTTACACATGTGGTAATTCAACAGTTTCTTCTCTACTGAAAAGATTTCATTGTCTTACCATGCCTCAGTTTTTTCATTTGTAAAAAATAAGCTATTGATTTTTAAACTCTATTTTATTGTTTTCAAATTTTATCAGTTTATGACTGAGCAGTCTTAGTTACTTCACTTGGTGTTGTGAATATTAAGCATAAGTTTTAGAGAAAAAGCAAAATACACATCTTTATCTTCTTAATCCAAAGAAATGTCAAGAGAGGCTTTTGTAAACATATTTAAGAATAACACTTCCTTCCAAGATGTAATAGGACATGCTGTCATTATTTTACCTCATCAATTAGCTCTCTTTAGAGAATCACACAATCTATGATTAATTTTGGTTAGAAAAGACAGTTTCCTAGCATTGGAGTCATGGACTAAGTGGTTTTAAATCTGTAGAATAGTGGATTATTTATATTTTCTAAGAAAATACCAACATACGAAGAAGAAATAAAAGTGTGGGAACTTTCTTTTGACTGCTTTTGTACAATTGTTTGAAGATACTAACAATCATCAATTGATATGTTTATACCAATTAAGTAGTTGATACATTTCTGAACTGTTACCAAAGGGAAAAATTCATGAGAATGCCTTCTTTGACCATTCTAAAGATATCCTGCTTTTTTACACTAAAAAAATGACTTATGTTCAACTTTGAGGAAAAATCTCCATGTAATTTTTCCACAAAGTTCAATTCTTTCAATAATATTGTTAATATTACATCAGTTAAAAAAAAACACACATTTTCATCATTTTGTAAAGAATAATAGCCTAAAGTTGTGCAATGTATCCATGCCATAGCCAAAAATAAGCGTGCAGATATTTGTCATACATTTAATTTTGCTTCAATAACTGCAGGTCTAATTCACCACATTAAAGCTTTCTTTACAATAATATACCAAATATAATTTAAGGACATCTCCTTTCCTTAGAACAAAGAAATAATATAAAATTGTACTGTAAATTTTAAAAATATGTATATCTCCTTTAAAAGTTAAAAAACCAAGTATATGTTTATGTAGTTATACCATCATTAATTTTTAGTCCAGTTATAGTCTTGGTATGAGTATTAATTTAGGGATTGTCATTCTTGTTACAATGACCAGCACTTACTTTAAAAATGGAGAGGTGAGGTGTTTTTCAAAAATGAATGCATATTTAGCTATGCTTAGCACTTTTTAAAATTTATTTTAGTGAACTGAGTTGCTTTTCTAAAATAGGATTATACAATCTAAATATTACCAAGACAAAATATTCTGTAATCTTGAAAATGTTCATATGTTTTCTTCCCTACACAGAGAAAAATAATGGGCTTCCTTATGTCTATCAGGTAAAGAAAGTTAAAAATCATATATGTATCTTGAGTGCCAAATAACTGCATAGAGGAAATTTTGCTCTGAAATACTAAATCCAGTAGATGTTTAGGCAACAGATTCATCCCTGAAGTAAAGAAGGGCAATTCACCCGATGAATATAAGAAGGCAAAAATGTGTCATAAGTTGTCAAAGTTTTTCTTCATCTATGAATCTAAAACTACCTTTTTACTTATACTGCATTTTGATTTAATAAATTTACTGTCTCCATTCTAGTTATCAGATGACAGTTGTAACATGTTGTAAGTGGTCAAATTGGCATTCTGACACACTTGCCAATCCCAAATTATTTTTGTTAATGTCCACTCCTCTAGAGAGTGATAATTCCTGGCAGAACAGATAAACTTGAGTTTCCAAAATTGTAAAGCCAAAAAATGGCTCTTAACACACCCTGAGGAATTTAACGTGACAAAAATACAACTGCAAACACAATTGTCAATTTGTGTAATAAAACACATTGAGAAAAAATAGTGGTTATTTTTGTATTTTTGAAAAAATAAAAGTATTAAAAATAATTGTATGTTTTTATAAATAGGATAGTTAGGTAGAGAAACAGGAATCTTTAAGGGAGTAATCTTTTATGAAATAATTATACTGAAATTTTTGTTAACCTCTTTTTGGCCCTTCAAAATCATTTATATTTCTCAACATCTCATACACTCTAATACCCTATAAAAACTGGTGCCATTTTGGATAGCTATCATTGCAAACAACAAAAAATGGATTCAATTTAATTATTATTTATAAAGGTGATTTTAAAAATTAATCATGAATATTAAATTTAAGATAAAATGGAAGAATTGTGCTTTTCCTCTTTAGAATTCTCATTTCATTTTATTAACTTAAAATCTTTAAAAATATTTATGGAGACTTGTATGTAAGAAAGACCCTTAAGCAGTCATTTCTTGGTTTACTTCTAATGTAATCTCCCTAGAAGCTAAATTACTAACTGTGGTGGTTTGAACTTATTTTATGAATCCCAAAATGAGAAAGATTTTGTTTGTAACCTAATTTATTCCCCCAGGTGTGATATCCTTTGATTGCATTAAATTCACCTGTGATGACTTTGATTAGATTACTTGATAAGATTGATTTAGGGCTTTTGATTAGGTTACCTTAGTGAGGTGTGACTCAACTTGAGTCTCCACAGCCTTGCTGTGTCTGAAATAAACAGAAACTTAGATAACGACTCACTCAGACAGACACAGGAAAGAGAGCTCTGCCATTTTTGATCCTGCCTTGTGACAAAAAGGAAAGGCTCAACAGCTGAGGTTCCAGGGAGAGATGAGCCATTTGCCTGATGACTCACAACTAAAATCTGGAAGAAAGAGAAGTAGCTAAGCCTGAGAGAAGAGATCCGGTAAGAGAAAAACCCCATGCCTGCTTTTCCTCAGCTGAGCTCCAGGGGATGGTACAGCCCAGAAGGGAAGGCGGAGACCAGGCAGAGATCACCCATCATCTTCCTTCAACAGGTACCAGCTGATTTGGGTGAGAAAGCACCTCTTATGGTGCCTTGACTTGGACTTTTCACAGCCTTGGAACTGCAAGCTTTTGCCCTAAATAAATACCTTTTATAAAAGCCAACACATTTCTGGTACTTTGCATTGACAAGCCCTTTGGCAAACTAAAACACCAACCATGACTTTAAAAACATTTAACAATACATTTCTACCTCAAAAAAAAACTTTTTTGGAATGAAGCAGGTATAATAAAAAGGGAAAAAACAAATGGGAACAACTTAAGTTTTATGCTCAGCTAAGAATTTTGATTTCTCTGAAAGAGACCTATACAGGCAATTCCTGGCGTAAGCACTTCAGAGAACTAAGGTGGTAAAGAAACAACAGTCAGAATAAATTCCTGGTGAATTTATAGTCAAGTCTCTGGTTATATCAGCAAACTGATACGTAGAGAACCTTCCCAGGAGTACCTTGCCTTATTAGGTTTTCATTTCTATAAGCAAAGGGTATTCATTCTTCATGAAATGTTTGAAGTCCTCCAGCTGTGGTGTGTGAAATATAATGTATATTTTTGTTTGCTTGTTTATTTATTTATTTATTTACTTATTTATTTTTAATGATTCCCACCATGAGACTAAGGACATTTTCTCCTGCCTCCTTGCCTTTAGGCTGAGCCTCCAAGGGTGTCAACTGACACAACTGTTCACATGTAGGTTGAATGTCAATGTTGGCCAAATTTATTGGTTGCTTATTGAATGTAAGTTTTATTAGTGAGACTTTCTAAACAGAATTACATCCTCTCTGTGCCTGCCTCTTCCAATATGTGCACACCACCCTCTGCTAACTGCCTAACAAAATGAATGTGATCACCTTTTCAGTTCACCAAGTATGGAACTTCCCTGTGTTCATTACAGCTTGTCAGGGAAGTGTAAAGAGGACTCAGGAAGTCAGGCTGTTGCGGACATGAAAAAGAAGTTCTGTGTTCCAACTGGGCATATACACTCATTTGACCTAACACGTAACCATACTCATTGAATTCCTGATGGTTTTTTCTATACCTGCGATGACACCTGTATAAAAGGACATTTCTCTCTCTAAATATATTTCTACAGTAGGCTTAGTACACTTATTTTTATCATTTTGGCTTCTTATTCTGTCCAATATTGTCATAAAAAAAAATCAATGTTCTTCAACCTCTATGTGCCACTTTTCCAAAAACTACCAGTTCATGCTTTGCAGAAGATATTTCCACATCAGGCCTCAAATCCTCCAAATTCTCAGTTTTAGGTACATACAGCGGTAACTTCACAGAAGCTCCTTTTGAAATAAAACAAACAAACAAACAAAATACAGCCTTACTACCCAGGAATTTTGATTAACCATGATCTTTATTTAATTAATCTAATAAGCATTTTCAGAAATCTTGCAGGGGTAAAATTGAAGAAAATCAAACCAGGCACTAAGCTTTTCAGTAATTACATCATTTTTTTTCCTTTTAAGTCAGCCCTTAGGGTTAGCAAAGCAAAATCCATCCCTTCCTTGAGAAACACTAGGTAGCAAAAGAACTTTCTCCTTCCATTAGGTAAAACAGAATGCTGTAGGCTTCATTACAGTGTAAGTGCTGCAGTGTTCTACTTTAATTTTAATGTTAAGTACACAGGTTAACATTGAAACTTATAGCATGCTTTCTTTAGCAGAGAAGTCGTGGGTTTACAGAACAATCATGCATAAAATGCAGGATTCCCATATAGCACCCTACTATTTTATTAAAGAAGAAATCAATATGGTGGGCACATGGCACGGCCTGGGCTCACTCACATGCTGACAGGCAAAAACAAAGCTTTTATTTATTTTTTCACCACAATATACAAAAAGCTTGCTTGGCACTCTCAATTTCTCTGGCAATTCTAAGAAACTTTTGTAGTTGCTGCATGATATTTGAAGAGTCTTGTTTTTTAATACAAATAACATTTAAATACATTATTTCATCTTGTTCAAAGATTCTATCACTAATGGATGTAGTTATTATTAGTGGTTAAAAGGATATGCTCTGGGAAAAGATTGTTCAAAATTGAATACAAGCTATGAAACTTTCTAGATGGTTAACCTTGGACAAGTTATTCAACTTCTAAGTACCTTAGTTTCTTCAACTCTAAAATGGGAGTAGTATTAATTGCCACATTTTAAGATTGTTGCAGGGATTAAACAAATTAATACTTGTAAAATATCAGTACCTAGTAAGCACTCACTCAAATTTTGCAATTATTTTAATTCCATGGAGAATTCCAGAGTTCAGTAATAGGGAAGAGGAATGTCTTTTCTTCACTTTCCTCCACATGGATCTTTTACTTCTCTTTCCTACCCAAATTGCTAGCTGACCATGTTTCTTCCAATAATGAAAGGAAAATACTTAGCTCTTAATTGATGAATGTTGGTTCTAGCATCCTTTCCTTTGGTGAAGTAAATGCTGGCTCTTTTGTTCTTGAGGGTATTTATGAGTGATTTGATTGGGATTTTTAATCCCAATATCCAGTGACCAAGAGTCTTTACCAGATCTCCCAAAAATGCTTTCAGTTCTCTGATTCAGCTGTATTTACCAACCTTCTTCTTTTTACCCTTCAGCTTGTTCCATCAGTAGGTTCTCTTTGCAAATTTCCCTGTATTTCTTCTGTGGTATACATTTATATCTTGTGCAAAACTGACATATTTGGAGACAGCAAATTCTGGAAGTCAGGCTCTGCAGGCTGCAGCATTTCCTCTTTACTCTGAGGTTATGAGGAACTTCAACCAACCTCTTGCCTTTAGATTTTTCCAAAGGAAGGTAAGAGTAGAGCTCTATGTCCCCCAAACACCAGGGAACACACAACAATTTCTTCACAAGTTAAGGAACTGCACAGAGTTCGCATGACTCTGTAGAGCAGTGAGTATCCAGCCACTGCTAGAGATATATTTTCCTCCTCTTGGCATACCCTGAGATTCTCCTGAAGAAATATTCACAAGGCTAGAGGCAGATAGAAAAACATGAGATGGGAACATACCAATCTTTTTTTCTACTCATAATCTAACCTGGAAATGTCTCAAATAGTGTAGAGAGAGAGATGATGCATAAAAGTTACAGAATAAGTTTTACTCTACCTTGTGAACCACAGACATGTGTCTAGCATGTCATTATTTCAATGTATGGGCTCACACTGACAAGTCTCTTAGCTTCTAAGATACAACTGAAATGATTGATCCTTCTTATCCTTCTTTCCAATCGTGAGAAAGTATAAGGAAATGTATGTTGAATACATTGTCATACTTCAAGTCTAAATTCTTCAGCATGACATCACCTCAGTTAAGGATATATTTTTATATAACATTATCAAATTTTATAAAATAAATAATAATTTCCAATCCATGTCCATCAATCAAAGACCAAAGGAATACAACTGCAGTCAAGAGAGGAGAGGTGGCTATTTGCTGCAGCAAGGGAAATAAACAACATATGAAACTATAGTCTGCATTTATCTATAGGAAATGGGGTGATTTAGCCATCATTTTCCCAATCATCTGTAATGTCCATTTGATTATAAATCTAAGTTCCATATATTTACATGTCATTTCTGGGCAGTCTAACTTGTTGCATTGGCCAATTGCTTCTCTTTGCACCAATACTCTATACTCTACTTTCCAAATTATTAAAGTTTTTAAAATTTTGAAAGCTAGAAGTATAATTTCCTTTGTTTTCTTCTTCAGAAAAATCTCAGCTATTTTTAACATTTGTTTATGATATGAAAAAAATTTTAAAAGCTAATGGTTTTATTTTAGAATAAACTGAATTTTCATTACTGCATGTCATAGCTTCCTAGGCTGCATGAAGCAATACCATGAAATGGAAATTTATTCACTTATGGCGAGAGTATGGGGAAATGTTCAAATCAAGGTATCATAAAGGTGATACTTTCTTCCTGACGACCAGCTGCTGGCAATCTTTGTCTCCTGTGCCACATGGCAAGGCACATGGTGGCATCTGCTGGTCTCACCCTCCTTTCTAGGTTTTGTTGCTTTCAGCCTTTTACTTCTATGGCATCTGAGAAAACTGAGGTGGTAGTACTCTTCACAAAAAAGAGTCAAAGCCCCTGCCCTTCTCCAAGTGCCAGGGCATATGCACTCTTTCCACCCACATGGATGGGCCTGCTCTCTTGGCTGAAGATGTCTTTGGCCCAGACTCTCAACTTCTAAGGCTTGCATTTGAAATGAGTTTTCCTTCAATCTGTCCGTTTTAGTCAAGGCTGGTAGGTTTTACAAAAAAGCTTGTCAGTTTTGCATGTATTAAACAGGGGTCCAAACAATCAGACACAGGAACTTTCCATAAATTCTTCCTGGATAATTGCATTTAAAATTCTGACTTCCATGGAAATTGCTGACTGGTTCCATATTCAGCTGGACCTTCACATAGAGCACTGTTCTTTGGGGACTGGCTTTCCAGAAACTCAGAATGTTTAAAGCCATCCATTTCTGGTTTCTTTGTGCCCAGGAGTTCAGTTTTCTGCTTATCCCTTTCCCCTCATACTTTACTATAGAGTGCAACTAGAAAACGGGTTGCCGTTTCCACACTTAGCTTGAAATTATCCTTATCTAAATATGCAAACTTATCTCTCTCAAATTCTGCCTTCCACCTGACATCAGAATTCAATTTTGCAAAGTTCTATGCCACTTTTAAACAAGGATCACCTTTCTTCCTGTTTCTGATGATGCACTCAACATTTCAATATTTCTAAGGCCTCATCTGAAATATCTTTAGCATCCACATTTCTCCCAACAATCTCTTCAAAGTTATCTAAGCCCTTTCTATCAAACCATTCACATTTTTTCCAGCCTCTACCCATTAACCAATTCCAAATTCATTTCCACCTTTTTTTTTTTTTTTAAGATTTATTTATTTTATTTATTTATCCCCCCCTTGCTGCTTGTGCTGCTGTGTCCATTCGCTGCGTGTCTTTTCTGTGTCTGCTTATCTCCCCCTTGCTGTGAGGTCTTGCCGCATCAGCCCACGGTGCCGCGCGAGCCGGCCTGCCCTCACAAGGAGGCGCCAGGAAGCGAACCCGGGGCCTCTCATATGGTAAACGGGAGCTCTATCCATTGCACCACACCGGCTTCCTGCAGTGAGGTTGCTGCATCAGCCCACCACACCTCTCAGGCCAGTGTGCCCTCACAAGGAGGCCTCGGGACGCCAACCCGGGCCTCCCATATGGTAAACGGGGGCTCTATCCACTGAGCCACACCCGCTTCCCTCCACCTTTTTTGATATTTGCAATAGAAGCACCACACTCTCATGGTATCAAAATCTTTTCTAGTTTCTCAGGCTGCTTAAAGCAATGCCATGCAATGTTTTAGCTTAAGCAATGGGAATTTATTTACTTATGGTTAGAGTCTGGAAAACATATCCTAATCAAGGCATCACCAAGGCAATGCTTTCTTCCTAAAGACCAGCTACAGGTGATCTTTGGCTCTTCTGCCACATGGCAAGGCGCATGGTGGCATCTGCTGGTCTCTCCCTTCTCTTCTAAGTTTCTTTGCTTTCAGCTTCTTCTTACAGGGCTTTCTTTCTCTCTGTCTCTCCGTATTCATTCTGTTTATAAAGAACTACATTAATAAGATTAAGACCCATCCTGAATGAGGTGTGTTACACCTTAACTGAAGTAGCCTAATCATAAGATCCTACTTACAATGAGTTCACACTGACAGGGAAGTATTAGCTTTAAGAACACCATTTACTGAGGTACATACAGTTCCACACCACCAAACTGTATAAACCAATTTGTAGAGAAATGGCAATATTATCACTGAGTCTCCATAGCTGTGATTTTGCTACTTCTCTCCATTTATTTATTTTATGTATCATCTTATAGTTAAGTTTTATAATATATTGTTGCAGATCTCAAATGTACTTTGTTAGATTTACTTATGTCTTATTTTTGTTATTAATTTAAATTAACAAGTTTAAAATTAGATTTTCATACTCTTTGTGGTTAGTGTTTGGAAGTGCAACTAATTTTAAAATAACAGTGATCCTAGAAAGTTTCCTGCTAAGCTCTCTTAATAATTCTTATAAGTTTCTTACATATTCTTTATTTTTGCTTCTCTGTATAGAAAAACATACCATTTGCAAATACTTTCTTTTTCCTTCTTTTGTATAATTATTCCTTGATTTTTTCCCTGCTTCACAGTCTAGAAATTCAAATTCAATAATTAATAAAAGTAATAATGAAAAATACCTGTGTGTTTCTTTTTTATTTTAAAAGTGAACACTTATAATATTTTCCAGGTTAAACGATGCTTTGTTCATTTAAAGTAAATATTTTGTCAACGATATCCCTAGTTTATTAAGATATTTTATTTTGACTGGGTGATGAGTTCTATCAAATGCTTTCTCTGAATCTATGAAGTGAACATAGAGCACATATGTTATAAGCATGACATGCACATATACACTATAAACTCATCATATCTATTATGTAGTATACATATAATAGACATTATAGCATATGTAATGTATATATTATATATATATATATATATATAAAGTTTGTAATGTTATATTGTCCTATGGTCCTGTGTTGAATGTGGCTCAATAAATGTATTATCATTTATTTATACTACTGGATTAAATTTTTAATCGTATTCAAGAATGAGATCCCGTATACAATGATTTAGCAAATATGTCCCCCTTTTCTCTTCTCTGGAACAGAAATAAAAGTGGACTGATCTTTTCCTTTCAAGTTTTGAAGAAAATACCTGAAATACTGTCTGGAACTGTGTTTTCTTTCTGAGATTTTTAAGTTCTGCTTTCCTTCATTTAATATATATAAAGGAAATATTAAATCATTGTATATAGTCTTAATTCTGTTTAGATAAGTTATATCTTTAAATGTGTATCAGAATTTCCTCAAAATTTCCAAAGGTATTGACATGAAGTACTTCATAGCTTTATTTTCTGATATTAATAACCCTAGATTTTTTATATTTTTTTAGTCTTTTCAAAGTATTTAATTCACCATCATTTCATCCTTTAAGTTCTGTCTTTATATTCCCTGTTCTCTTGTTTTTCTATGTAATTTTGTTATTCTAAATCCTTTAGTTTCTATAAATTGTTTGATTTCTATGTTTATTCTTTCCTAATATAAATACTATTGCTATGAAACTTCTTGCTACATATCATAGCCATGTATATTTATTATTATTATTATTATTTTCAAATCATACATATTTAACTAATTTTAAATTTTCCTTATGATTTCCTCCTCAACCTATATATATTATTTAGAAGAAAGTGAGTCTATGTTGTGTTTATGTATTCTTGTGCCCATGAAAAATTTTAAACATAGAAAATAATTTAATTATAGTATAGTTAGATAATGTGGTTAAAAACACTGATTCATTGTCATTCAATTGTTATATATATATATTAGAACAAGGCTGTTAATTTTCTTTATCTTCATGGACTTTTGTATATTCTCTCAAGAGATTTGCTAAGATTTTCTACTATTTTTCTGGATTTATCAAATTATCCCTGTGGTTTCATCTCTATTTTATGTTTTTATTCAGAGTTTTAAAAAATGTGTAAAGATGTTTTATATCTTCCTAGAAATTTAAATATTTTTTTATTTACTATCCCTCTATACCCAAATTGATGAATTTTAATATATTAAATATATTTGGTAATATGTTAATAGAATTATTTCACCTTTTCTATATTAGTATTTTTTCAGCAAATTTTTGTGTCACTTTACTTTTAAACTTTCTAAGAAGTTATGTTTTGGGGCTCCATTATTGTAAAGAGATTTTTATCTGTTTATGTCTTGTTTTGTTTTTGGCCAATCAGAGAAACTTTGTCTTTAACTAGAAACTTGATTATTTTTCACTAGTGTCTTACTTTATGATTTCAATTTGTCATCTTTTGTCTATGCTTCTTTTTTCATCCTTTCACTTGTTGTTGATTGAGGTTTTAATAGGCTTTATTTTTAGAACATTGTTAAGTTTACAGAAATATTGTGCAGAAAAGTCCAGAGGGTGCCCATATATACCTCCTCACCTCCACCGTTTCTCCTATTATTAATACCTTGCATTAGTGTGGTATGTTGAAACAATTATTGAAGCAATATTAATTATTGACTAAGTCCATAGTTTACATCAGGGTTCACTCTTGGTGTTAATACACTTGTATGAGTTTTAAAAGGTGCGCAATACCATGTATCTGCCATTGCAATATCACACAGAAGTGTCTTTGCCCTAAAAATACTCTGTCTTCCACCTATTCATCCCTCCCCTCCCTTTCTCTGAAGCCCTGGCAACCGCTAACTTTTAATATGTCTATAGTTTTTCCTTTTCCAGAATATCATATATTTGGAATCATACAGTATGTAGTTTTTCAAACAGCTTCTTTCACTAAGCAATATTTATTTAAGACTCCTCCTTGTCTTTCATTCATTGATAGTTATATTTATTTTTATCACTGAATAATACTCCATTCTGTGGATATATGTCAGTTTGCTTATCCATTCACCTATTAAAAAACATCTCAATTGCTTCCAATGTTTGGTAATTATGAATAAAGCTGCTATAAACATTTGGTGGCAGGTTTCTTTATGGGCATGTTCTCAGATCATTTGGATAAATATCTAGAAGCTTGTTTAGGTTTGTAAAAATCTGCCAGACTGCCTTCCAAAGTGGCTGTACCACTTTGCATTCCCATCAGTAATGAATGAGAGTTCCTATTGCTCCATATCCTCACCTGTGTTTGGTATTGTCACTATTTTGGATTTTAACCAACCAAGTATGTTTTTCTCATGCAACTGTGGGGGTGCACAAGTCCAAATTCTGTAGGGCAGTTTGAAATTCAGGAATGCTGATGAATATTTTCCATGAATTCCCCCAGAGTAGCTGACTGTCTTAAGTAGAGATGGAAATTCTTTCTTCTGACTGCTGAAATCAACACTTCTCCCCTTAAAGCCTTCACCTGATTGGATAAGACATCTCTCATTGCTGAAGGTAATCTCCTCACTTGATTTTAGATTTAATCAGCAATAGATGCAGTCAACTTACTAATGATTTAAGGCCATGAAATGTCCTCACAGTAATAATTAGACCAGTGCTTTCTTGATCAAACAACCAGGCACCATTACCTGGCCAAGTTGACATATGAGCCTAACTAATTTAGTTACCTAAATTTTCTCTTATCTAATTTTCTAGCAGTTTTATAGTTTTGCAGTTTAGTTTTGAATTTATAACCCATCTTGAGTTAATATTTTTATGCCTCTTATGTTCCAGGCACTGTTTGAGATACTAGGAATACAGCTAGAAACAGCAACATATGAATCCATTTACTTTATGTTCAGTATATTAATTTTGTCTTTGAATTTAACTCATTTACATTTATTGCTATTATAGAAATATCTGGACTTGTTTCTACTAACTTTGTATATCAGTTTATCATATATCTGCTATATTATTTAATCACAAATATTTAATATAAAATTGGATAGTTTATTTTAAATTTGTTTTTTAGGAATCATTTCACATTTAGAGTTTTCAAATACGTAGATAGTGTTAATTTTCTAATATTATTTCTCCAAGCTGTGTTAGATGATTTTGAAAACCAAAACATTAATAAAACTGGAAACAGCAAACTTTGATCAAGGTATTTGATCACTTTTACTTCAAATATTTCTTGCAATATTTCCTGGAATTATACATTCTTTACTTCATATATTCTCTTTCAAATTGTTTTCAACCTCTATCTTTGTGTGGCAGAGCTTCTGAAGCTTTGTGTGCATGAGGAATATTTTATTACACTATTAGAGTTGGATAATTTGGTTGTTTACGATATTATAGTTTCAAAATTCTTTTCCCCTAATACTTTGAGGACGTTATTCTTGAATCCAGTGTTGTTATTTAAAAATCTAATGTCTATTCTGTTTTCTTTCTTTCTTGTAAATTATTGTTTCAGTTTTCTCTTCTAATTTGCCACTCTGTTTTAACTATATCCATTATGCTTTTTATGCTATCTATTATGCTCTTTATTTCAACTATTACATTTCCCATAGCTAATATTTCTGCTAGCTGTTTTTAGTTTTTTGTTTTTTGTTTTTTTTTTTGGCTCCAGGTGACTAGTGTCTTATTTTATCGTCTTTAATTTGTTTATTAGCCTTACCTCAAATATGTATCCTCCATTTTATTATATCTACTTCTAATAGAGTCTGTATTCAAGTAATTTTTCATTGACCAAAATTTTATTAATATTTGGCCTGTGAGCTTATTTTATCCTGAAGAGTTTGCCTTCTTGTCAACTATACATTGGAGAAGAAGAAAGCACATTAGATATTAGCTTTAACCCTAAGAATTCATGGAATGGGGAGTAAATGAGATACCTAGTGGCATCTTACACATTTATAAAGAGACAAAACAGATATGATATGTTGTCAGTTACATTATCTTAAGTATGTACATTGCATTTTACTTGCAGATTTGCAGGTGTTGTACTTGAGAACAAATAGTAAATCTGTGGGTTAGTGGAGTAGTCATTATGTGATCAACTCTACCTCTTGCAGTCAAAAACCCTTTTGATTGAAAAGGTAATTATTATAGGGCAGTAGGGTATCTAAATACTGAAGTTTTAGAAATTTACAGTATTATGGACATAAGACAGGAAATGATTATATAATTATAACCAAGAGATTAAATCTATGTCTTTAAAAGAAATGTCTTAATAATAGCAGATAGTCTGGACTAAAAATTAAGTAACTTATTTTAATGTCCAAAAGTCATGATCTTTCTCATCATACAGCAAAACATTTTTTCAATAATATTGCTCATGATCTACATTATAGCACAACTGTTGTGTCTACACAGAATACTGCATTCTCTCCCTAGGTGTTTTGGCATTTATATATTAAATTTACAAAAAAATCAAATAGAAGTTTTAAGATAATATATGAATTGTGCATATTTGTGCAGTCATGTGCATATATGTGTTTCTAATTTTGTTACAACCCTACAGAAATTATCAGACCCAGTATTTGAAGAAAGAGCTAAGCCTAGATTCAGATTTTATTTCTGTAACTTAAACAATTTAACACTAGTTAAGTTAAAGCAATGAAGTTAATTTCCAAAAGAAAAGAAAATTTCTATCATTTCTGAACTCTTACAAATGAAATAATAAAGTAAATAGATTAAAAAATAATTCATTTTAACCACTTTCAAATATACAATTCAATGATTTTAATTACATTCACAATGTTGTGCTACCATCACTACCATCTATTTCTAAAACGTTTCCATCATCCCAAACAGAAACACTGCAACAAGTATATGTTACCAGAATAAAATTTTAAAAAGAAAATGTAGAACTATACAACATAGTGAATCCTAATGTAAGTTAAGAATACTATAGATTACAGTTAATAGTATAATTAAAATTATGATAAAATTGTTTAATCAAAGGTAGCAAAAGTACCACTCTAATGCTAAGTGTTAATAGGGAAAACTATGGTGTTAAGGAATATAAAGTAACTATTTTCTGCCTGCTTTTTTTTTCTATAAACTTACAAATTTTCTAATTAAAACAATTTAAAAATTTAAGAAATGATTAGATTTCTATTTTGCCTGAAGAAACATCTGTGAGTTTATTCATTTATCTACATTTCCATTTAGTTAACCAAGGGTATATTGAGCATAACTATATGACAGACACTACACTACAGGAAGAGTTTAAAAATGCATGAAACAAGCCTTGTTCTCTAGCTTCTCACTGATCATTAAGGATAGACAGATATTTAAATACAGGGGATAATAGAATGCCATTAGTGCCTTGAGAGAAATATGAGAAATGTATAGAAAATGCCCAATGACTGTTGGCCTGTGGCCAGGGGATCTGACAAGCTGATGATTTTTCAGCACATCAGTTCCTGAATCTCAGTCATGATGAGCATACACCATTAGTTTCATTTTGCAATTGTCCAACAGAAGTGGCACCCTTGCCATGAATAACCAGATTTCCCTTTACCCTGATAACACGTGAGCTATCATGTTGTCCTTTTGTACAAATGGCGTAGAATTCATATATGCTCTCAGAATACTGCCAGAAAAAAATAAAACAGAAACACAATGGTACCATATCAAAACCTGAATATCCACATCTCATTTTTTATTGCTTTGAAACTAAGAAATTGAGTTGCACAAATAATCTCAAAATATAAATTTTATTCTGAGAAACTAAGTTAGTTATAACCTACACATGTTACACTTACCAACTGCATCTAATACTTTAAAATTTTTATTACTTATGTACAGTTTTAGAAGCATAGTATATTTGCAAATCTTAAAAATTATTTTTATATGTTATTGTATGTTTTAAATATCCAATGAACTTTCCGTTATTGTTTGTCTTTCCTTCTTATTCTTTTCATAATATCCAAGTAGTGAATCAAAATTTGTCAGAGTTCTGTAAGTTCTAACTGATATACTTACAGTGAGTTGAACCAATATTCAAATATACATATTGAATATTGACCTATTTTTAATGCTATAAGTAAGAACCAGGCATATGATTCAATTTGATCTATCTGAGTCAACTGCAATATATATCCATACAAAAGCTAAATCTAATATATTGAATAGTTGTCTTCCCTGGTTTACTAGTAATGCTGTTACAAAGTAGCAAAAACTGTGTAGCTTAAAATAGGAATTTTCAGCCAGAAGGCTGAAAATGAGTTGGTAGAACCACGCATCCTCTGAAGTCGGTTCCATGCCTCTCTCCTGGCTTCTGATGGTGGTTTGCCAACAGTCTATCTGGCATATCAATTGGATGGCTGCTTCAGTATCACATGACATACTTCCATTTATCTGTCTGTCTGTGTATAAACTCCTTCTTATAGGGACACCACTCATATTGGATTAAGAGTCTACCTTATTCCAGTATAACATCATTTTAACTTGCTTAATTCCACCTGTTAGGATCATATTTCAAATACGGTCACATTCCTGGGCAATGGGGATTAAGGCTTTAATGTATAATTTTGGGGAACACAGTTAAATTCATAGTTGCCCATATATTGTCATTCAATAATATATTTAGAAATATTGTTAACATGTATCTGTTTTGGTCTAAATATATACTTCTATGCTCAATTTTTAAATTAAACTTCAGAGATTTTATCCATCTAAAAAGAATAAAAACAATAAACATTATATAAAAAGATACGTATTTCAGGCAATGTATGATAAATTGCCCTAGGAGTCATTAAAATAGTATTTTTGTTTAATTTAATAACTTCTTTTAAAATTAAGTATAGAGAAACCAACTGAAAGTGTTATAGATAAAGAACCCCAATTGACATTATAGTTTGAAGAAACAAATGTCAAGATGCACAGAACTTTTTCTGAAACAATTTCATAGTATAAAATGAGGATTATTTGGTAAAGGAAATTTCCCATTATAGCAACATTTGCTTAATGCATTTTAAAACCAACTTTGGTTTCATCACAACTGGTTTTAACCAGTTGAAAATGAGAAAGGGGCAAGAACACTGAGAGACACTGGGATGCCAAGCCCTTCTAGAACACTTTCTTGACCAATGGGCAATGAGACTTTGTTTTTATAAACTGTCCACAGACCTATGAATGTATCCTCTTCTCTTGGGTAAATAAATAGAAATAAAATTGCTGGATCACCTGGTTCATGAATGTCTATCATATAAGAAAGTGCCTAAGTGTTTTTGCAAAATTGCTGCAGTATTTTAAATTCTGAGAAATTCCTAATGAGTATTTTTTTTACCAACATTAAATATTGTCTGACTTTTTCCTTTTAGCCATTCTGGTGAATGTGTAGTGGTACCTCATTGTGGTTTTAAATTGCATTGTCTTTATGAATAATGATACTGACCATCTTTTACCTATACTTATTGACTATTTGTGTATCTTCTTTGTGAATTAGCAATGAAAATACTTCTCCATTTTTAATTATTTTGCTTAATATTGAGTTGTAATAG
>JAQZBX010012784.1:0-40744 GCA_029593785.1 Cabassous unicinctus | reverse complement strand
AGGGGAGGGGAGGAGAGGATAAAAATAATGCCAGAGACTTTGAATTACTGTGGGAAGAATTAAGGAAATATATGTCCCTTCAGTAGAAGCACTGACATTTCTCAGCATGTGTGAAATATGGGGCTGATAAGGCCAGAGTTTTATGAAGGGGAATCATCTTTGAAGCATGATAAATTTCTGAATGAGATCCATTAAATGACCTGCAACGTGAATAAATCACAACTTTGTCTTTTGGGTATATTTCTAATGAGGTTTTTGAAACATGCATTTCCCCCCCTATTCAACTTGGTATCAGTGCAAAAGGGTTCATTTTTAATCTTGGTCAGATTTCTAAAATCATAAGTAATATAATCTTTTCACTTCAACTCAAGGGTTCAATTTTAAATGAGCATTTTGAGGTTTCTTATGACAAATATCATAATCCATTGATTCACAATCAGAAGTATTAAAAAGCCCTCATACGTGGAAATTAAAAATAAGGAAGAAAAAAGATAGATGAGTGATATGAAGGAAAGAAGTATGAATGTGAGAGTGAAAAAAGAACAAGGATAACAAGAATGAGGTGGAGTGAAAATTACTTCCTAAAGTGCTGCTATAAATAAATACTTGTGGTACTAGAGTTGAGGTTGGATCAATGCAAGAAAAACAAATGGGGCTGGGGGGCAGGGCACTTGTGGATCTGCTTATGCTCTGAAGTAGACAATAGAAGAACTGGAGGGAGGCCATGCATACAAATGCTTAACGTATTCTCAGGATCCGTCTGGCAATATATGGGCCACATGTCCTAAAGACACAGAAGGCCTGTTTGAAGGAACTGGGAGGCTTAGAGGACCTGAGAGATTAAGAGAAGAGGGATGGATGGAGGAACTGACATTACAGAGTGCTTTACATATGTGAAGCAGGTCTGACTCAGTCCACACATTTAGGTGTGTAAGAATTAGCACATCTCTATTTTCTATTAGTCAACTTCTTCCGTTCCATGTCTCCATCCCACTAGGTGAGACAGAAACTCAAATTCTTGGGAACTTCTGCTTGCCCTTTGTATTTCATGTTGTGCCGAAGCCCTGGGGTCCTCCACAGCACCCAGACAGTGGTGGTGCTGATTAGAAATTATTGCTGAGACACTTGATGTCTCAGGCCTCATGTCTCTTCATTTCCAACACTATGCTGCTTCTTTGCCAGGGTTAGGGCACAGGATTGTTCAGCCTTCCATATTTACTGGGTAACTCTCCTCTGAGGCTCTGCTGCACACTCAAGGAAATATCAACAACAACATGCACATCTGTATTTCTTAGAAATTTCTTTCTCTTAAAACTCTTCTCAGAAAGATGGCTTTAAGTTTCTAGGAACAAATCCAGAAAGGCATAGAATAGACTCCCTCTGAGGTGAGGAAACATGAGAGGTTGTTTCTCCTTGAAAAGGGAGAGGGAAAAGAGGCAAATACAGGGAGGAAATATCAGGTAATAAATTAAAATTTATTTTTGCCACTTATAGAATTTCCCTAACCTGTAAGTAAATTAATAATAGCCAATTGGAATGAAAGTAACTCTTTCTCCAATTCTTCTCCTTGTGTTGGGGACTTGGAAATATACTGTCCCAGTTCTCACTTTCTTCAGAGTTTAACCTGCTTTAGGGAACCTCCTCACCCAAGGACATTCCTTGTCTGAGACAGCCCACATCCAGTGACTGATGGAGGATGGGCTACGAAAGCTAGGTCATTTCAGTCCAAGGTGGTACGGGACAATTCTGATGGGCTGTGTATGCACCACAGTTCCCTGGGAGGGGTCAAGGCTTTATGAATCAGCATTACACTTCAAATTTTCTCTCTGTCCAATTCTGCTTCCATCCCCTCTCTTCCATAGGTCTTCATCCCTAAAAAAATACCCTGCATGTAGAACTCTATCACATCATTCACTTCCAGAGAACTCTATCTGTAACAGTTCATACTAGAAATTGTCCTAGAAAGTAACCAAAAAGATGAGATTTTGTAGCTGAATCACTAGCTACGTGACTGACAGTGAGGCCCCCAATGGTGGTAGATGGAACACAGGCAGTCCCTGGCATAAGATAGAAGTTTAGTGAGTGGAGAAATGGAATGATATATCAGTGAAAGGGATGCACTAGCAGGTGAGATTTATCAGGTCTTTGAGAAGTAAGGGGCAAATATTAGATATAAGGACAATGGGACTGGATGAGTATCACTAAAGGCCATTAATACCCTAAAAATAATAAAAAGCTACAATTATTGGGCAACTGAATGCCAAATAAGAAAGCTAGAAGGACCTCTCTGTAGGTTACAAAGAGGATCTCATCTCCTATAGTAGGAGGGCAGAGAAAAACTGAGGTCCAAACACAGGATATATATAGTGTCAGTCTCCAGAGACAGTTACATACTCAACCAAGGCAGACCTGTTATCTTAACCTGGTTGGGAAAAAAGAGACCCTGACACTTGGAATGAGATCATCTGGGAAGATGGCTCTGAATCCTCACTCTCTTAGGGTGAACAACCATCCCAATTTTATGGCAACTGAGTGGTTATGATGGGACCAGAGACTTTCAGTGCCAAAACCGGGAGAGTCCTGAAAAAACAGGGCCTGTTGTTCACCCTGCGACTCCTCTGAAGTCTCTGACCCTGCAGGAAGTGGCTTACTCCTCCCTACCTAGAGCAAGTGTTTCACGCTTGCTTGAAAATAATACTGTTTTCTCCACTCAAAGTCAGGCTGTATTCATCCTTCTGGTTATTAGGCCTGTAACTAGAATTAAGTCATAACATAATCAGCCGGGGACAGGCTGGACCTGGTAAGGGAGCAAAGGGATTCTACTCCAACTGAGCTGTAAGATCTAGTTAATGTACACTGGCAGGATCCTGGGCAGCATAAGTGAGACTGGATTCTGAGACTGCTTGACCAAGAGGAGTTGGAACATACAACTGGATAAGGAGAGCTATCGATTTGGAGCACTTTCCAGAGATACAGGATTTACACCTTGGTAAGGACTATATGGTCCCTAGAAACAAGAGAAAAGCAATTGCCTATACTAAATGAAGTTGGAAAGCCAGAAGTTTCTTGGCAGAGGAAGAAGAGATTAAAAGTCTCAAGGAAGCCTACATGCTAGAGTGGATATATTATGTGAGGCCCAAAGGCCACCAAGGTATTAATTAGTTCCACAGAAATGCCCAGGAATATACCATTTTACAAGGCCATGAGGAATATGCTGGTGAGAAGGGCACCAGCATCACTAAAATGTTCAGCAATGATGAAAGGATCCTAAATGATGGTAACAGTTGTGATGTTAGAACCACAAAATAACAGATGCCAGGTATTGGAGTATAACCCCAGAAGCAAGCCAGGTCAATGCAATTATTCTAAAGAACAGCATTCTAGTTTTCTAGGCTGCCAAAAGCAATACACCAGAAATGGATTGGCTTTTACAATGGGAATTTATTAGTGTACAATTTTACAGTTTTGAGGCCATGAAAATGTTCAAATCAAGACATCATCAAGACAATACCTGTTCTTCCTGAAGACTGGCTGCTGGCTCTCCTGAACTCCTCTGTCATATGGCAAGGCACATAGTGGCATCTGCTGGTCTCTCCCTTCTTTTCTGGGTTTCATTGCTTCCAGCTTCTTGCTTCTGTGGCTTTCTCTCTCTTTCCCTGATTTTCATTTTCTTATAAAGGACTTCAGTAAGAGGACTAAGATCCACCCTGAATGAGGTGGGTCACATTTTAAGATCCTACTCACCAAAAGATCCTGCTTACAATACATCCACACCCACTGGAATGAATTAACTTTAAGAACATACTTTTTCTGGGGCACATACAGCTTCAAACTATCACAAGCAGTAAGGTCAGCCTGGAAGCCAAAGGGGGCCTGTTGCAGAGAATTATGGAGATCATTACCTTGGTTCCTGGACCAGCAACATCAGAATCACCTGTGAACTTCTTAGAACTACAGATTCTCAGGGCTCTCCCCACACCTACTGAATCAGAAACTCTGGGGATGGAGCTCAGCAATTTGTGTTTTACCAAGCCCTCCAGGTGATAAAGATGCAAACTAAAGTCTGAGAACCACTGAGTTCATAGTTCACAGTCCCCCAAGGAACAGAATAGACAGATGGGTAGGCAACTACTCATTTTGTACCATTGTTGGAAATGAGGAATATTACTGAGGAGGTCGATAAATAGTCAAGATCTCTTGCTCAGTTCCTGTGCACAATGAAGGACACTGCAGAACCACATTTCACTATAATAATTTCTGCAGTTATTGTGCAAAGAAACCTTTGGCCATTTACTTGGGCAACTGTACACTGGGGAAACCCAGGCACTTCAAGAACTGTTATACCTAACTTGACCTTAATACTTGGAGACTCTAAGTACCATTATGCATCCCTAACCCCAATGGACACATATAGGAAGCTGGTAATTAATGGATTTCTTGATGGTCACTTCCCTGGTCAAAGTTATTGACATACTTTGTAATTGGTGTGACCCCACCTTGGGCCTTTGGCCTGTGGGTTAAGGGTTATCAGAGTGGGGAAGGCCAAGTGTAAGTCTCTAAAACTTCTTCCTTGCTCCAGACAAAATAGTAGACTAAAAAACAAGATTGCATTCCAGGTGAGATGTCAGAGATTATGTCATCTCTAAGGATCTAAGGGATGATAGTCCCATCATATTTGAATCTAATTCACCATTCTGGACCTTGTAGAAACCAGATAGACCTGGAGGATGAGAGTAGACTCCCACAAACTCAATCAAGTATCTCCAATTACAGCTTTTGTTCCAAATGTGGTATCTTTTTCTTAAAAAAAAAAAAAAGATTCATCAGACCTTAAGTTCATGGTATATTTGGCCTGGATTTTACAAATGTATTATTTTCTATTATGATTAGGAAAGAGGATCAAAATAAATCACAGTCAAGTGGAATGATTGACAATATACATTCACAGTTTTGGCCCAGCATTATGATAACTCCCCTGTCATCTGTGATAAAATAGCCCAAAGAGATCTGGACTCTCAGGATATTCCACAGAATATCTCATTGATCCAGTACATCAATGACATTATGCTTATTGGGCTGGATGAGCAAGAAATGGTGAGCAGGCTGGATAACTTGGCAAAATATATATATCTTGCCAAGGTATTCAGTATATGTATATGTGTGTTAGGTTTGGAGGGAAGCCGAGGAAGGAAGGCCTCTAAGAAATCAAACCGGGACCTGAGGTTAGTTTTAACAAAGCCTTTAATGAGAGAGCTTAGCAGTCGGGTTGAGTCTAGTATAGACAACAGCGCCGACAGAGGGGGAGATGAAGTATTTATAACTCATTCTGGGGCTAGACTGTAAAGGTGCTAGTTTGCGATGGTTTATGCAAGCTTTGCGTTTTAAGGTCCGGGCGAGATAACTCATAGGAGCTTTGTAGTTCCATCCGCGTTTAGGGAGGGAGCTGGGACAGGAGCTCTGGTTTTCTATCAATTAGGAATGCACAGCTGCAGGTAGAGGGGGAGGGAAGGGGGATGAAGTGTGGTGGGGGGGGGGGCAGCAGGATTAGAGCCCTGGGCCTAACAATATGTATATATATACATTATAGTGGGTGGTAGTGAAGCCCTAGGAAGTTTTCAGAGCATGACATATTAGTAACATTTTCAGGATTTCAATGATCAGAGGTAGTTGGTATATTACCTCTAAAATTAAAAATAAATTGTATCTCAAAAAAGATGAAAATGAAAAAACAAACAAACAAAGAAAACAAAAAATCAGTTGTATCTACCATGAAGGAAGTACAAACCCTGGGAGGTCTTCAGTTTCTGGAAAGAGAGGATACTCTTTATAGCAAAAGAGGCATGGAAGTGGGCCAATAACCATGGGCTCCATTGGACATTTCACACACTGTACCATTCAGAAATTTCCAGGCTGATACATGAGCACTGGAGTAGCTTCTTGAAGCTGAATTTGAAGTGCCAGCTTGGAAACAACATTCTATTGTACGAGGATGGAGTTCCATCCTCCAGGACACAATATGCACATTGAATCAAAGACCTTTATACAGTACCACGTTCATTGTTGGAAGATATGTGGTGCCAGTAACCAAGGTGTGGAAGGGGTGGTTTCATTTACCATCACTTCCAAAGATCCATGGGAACTTTTTGCGTTTTTCTTCTTGTTCCCACAATTCTGTACTCCTTGGGGTTAGAAGCCTTGGTCTCCATAGGGGGCACACTTTCACCAGGAGACATAGCCAGAGTCCTATTGAATTACAATTGCTTTGTGGTCATTTTGAGTTTCTTGCGTCCAAGTACCACCAGGCATAAAAAGAAGTCACTGGCTTGGCAGGGATAATTGTCCCTAATCAGCAGGAGGGTTAGGACTATTTCACAGTGTGGGCAGGGAGAAATACGTGTGGTTCTCAGTGGATGTATTTGGGTGCCTCTTGGTACTCCCTTGCTTAATTGTGATGGTAAAGTGTAGCAACCTTGGCCTGAGAAAGTCCAGGCTGTTCAGGGATGAGAATCTATATCATGTCACCAAAGTAAGCTACTGAGACTAGAAGAGGTCATAGCTGAGAATTAGGGGAGTCTAGAAAGGATAGTGGAAGAGGAATATGAAGAATATCATTTACAGCCTCAAGGCCAGCTTCAGAGTTGAGGACTGTAATTCGTTCCACTAACCATCCTCTTTAAAACTTTTCCCAGGAAAAGAGGCCCACCAAAATCCTTGAGGAGCTGTCCCCTGAATGGATATAAAGAAGTGGATCTGAGCTATGCAAGGTATAAACTGTGGTGGACATACAGATCACCACCCACAGCCTCCTTCAGGCAAGGACTTGTAACCCCAGCTCTGCTTCTTCAGGGTTTACCTAACTGCAGAAAGTTGTCTTGCCTGAGGGCACCTCCTTCTTAGGTGGCCCATATCTAATGAATGATTGAAGCAGGGGTATAAGGACAGATCATTTTGACCCAACTCTGATAGGCCATATAGGCTCCAGAGTCTCCCATGAGGTTGGCTGAAACTTTGTTAGACCTGCATCACAGTTCAACTTTTCACTGTCCAATCCTGCTTCTGCCCCCTCCTTTTGATAGGTGTGGATTCCTTATAAATACCCTGCATGCTAAGCTTCATTTCATTTGCCTGAGAACCTGATCTGAAATACCCTGAGTAGAAAAATTATTTTGGAGTTGCCTTGTACAGGCTCTGTCCTTTCCTCCTCGTATATACTATTCACCATCAATCCCAATGCACACTGGCCATCCTGGTGACCAGTAGTATGGCTGTTCCCACCCTGCCTTTGTTGCGTGATGTTCTGCAATTCTGTTCAGGAATCCGCTCTCCACAGAAACCATAGAGAACAAGCAGCTTATCTGGGGGCTCTTTCCACTACCTTACACTGTTTTTTTTGGAAAGCAAACACAGTGGAGAGTGGGATTCCTTGTATCTGGAACAAAGAAAGAGACAGTGTCAGGTGTTTCTGTAAGCACACTGCAGGAAAAAAACAAGAGATTGACTGAATAAACACCAATGCCATATGCCCATTTGTCTTGCCTTCACATTATAGTATTTACATAAGCAGGACATAAGGCATAGATAATGTATGTTGAAACCAGTGTGGTGACATACAGTCTGGTATGCTCAGGTGTACTTAAAAGGATAACAGGACTGACTTTGGAAAACAGGACTATGCCAGGAAATACAGGAAAACTGGCTGAATCACAGCAGGAGACAGCTGTGCTAGAATGTCATTTACATTTTACAAAAGGCTTTGTCTTCTTTCCAGCCAAGAAGACACCAAGAAATTTCTCAGAGAATTCTCAGACTCCTTTCCCCCTGCACATTTCCACTTGAGAAATCTCAAGTTTGGATAAAAATTCCAAGTTCTGATTAAAAAAAAAATCAATGTGTCTCTTAGCTCTATCCCTTCTTACACTGAGATAGAGTAACATAATGGTCACCATTCTTCAGAAAATTGCTTCTTTTTTTGCTCTGATTTAAGCTGGTAAATATAGGTTAAAAACATCATTCCTACAGTGTATTTTCAGGCTTTACTATCAGTAAGGGGAATGTTTAGAAAAGGTAGGGAGAACTGCAGGAGATTGTGGCCAAGAAGGTCCAGTTATAGCTGAACACAATACATGAACTAATAGCAATTTGGAAACATATTAGAACAAAAAATTTTTTAATAGGAGGTACTGGGGAAAGAACCCGGGACCATGTGCATGGGAAGTAGTCCACTGAGTTATACCCACTACCCCAGACCAAAACTTTAAAGGGTGATTTAGTCTGAGATGTGGACTAAATTTTCTGTATGATTCACCATCTAATTTCTCCAGCACGTCTTGTCTTCTTGCATCAATTTCAGAGGGAATAGAGGGAAAATTTTTTCCTGTTATGCTGTCCTGGTGGAAGTACAAATCTAAAGTTGAGGCTTTTTCTGGAACCTCGAGAAGACACTCACAGGCAATTTATCTGATTGCATATCTAACCACACACAAAAAAAGTCCCCATATGTTTTTACTCCCACATTTTAATTCTTTCACAAACCATCCTATATGAGTGGATTATATCTCCTATTGTTTACCTGTTTCCCATCCATTCAACACCCTGCTAAACATGTTTTCTAGGAAATTTTCTGGGCCTATCAGATTATGTTCCTCTTTGTTGCATTGATTTTATTGCAACATTTTTGTGATATTTTTGAGAGCGTGCATGTTTGTGCTTATTCTTAAACACAGTACATGAACTAATACCAATTTAAAATCATATAAGACCAAAATTTGAAAGGGCTATTTAAAGTCTGAGATATGGATTACTTATTTTTGGATGAATCACCATCTAAATCCTACAAAACTTTCCTTGCCTTGTGAAAATGTGGCTATGAATCTAAGATAATGATAGCTGAGAAAGAGCAAAAGGCTAAAATACAATTGGAAGAGACTGACAGTATCTCTCCCACTGGATGCTTGTAGGCATGAAGACCAATTTTAACCAACTCTAATGTTAGCTATATTTACTGAACACTATATGCCATGCACAGTTGTAGATGGTTTACATCAGTGGTGTGTTAGGTGCCAGTTGATGCCTACTCTGGGTTCAAGCAACATTGGCATGGTGGAATATTTACACCATGGAAGTCAGCAAATGTTACAGATTAGGGCTTTAAAAAAATCCAGTAAGCTGGTTTACCAGCACTATACTGGTAAACTATGTGTGTGTGTACATATGTATTTTATCTTCCATACATATGTATGTTATCTTCTCTATCTTCTTTATCTACTAAATTCTATTATTTATGTCAAAGGTTGGCAAACTATGGCCTGTAGGCAAGTCCAGCCCCCAAACTTTTTATATGGCCCATGAGCTAAGATTAATTTTTTTTTTTTTTTTTTTTTTTTTTTTTTTTTTTTTTTTTTTACAGAAATCTTATGTGATCCTCAAAGCCTGATAGATTTACTATCTGGCACTTTTTACACAAAATTTGCCAGCCTCTGATATATGTCATTTCTGCATCTGTTTTCATTGTTTTTTTTTCTCCTCATTTTAAGTTATATTCTTTTCATGCTTGGTAATTTTTAATTGGTGACAGGCATTGTAAATTTTACGTTTTTGAGTACTAGATTTTTAAAAATATTCCTTTAAGTATATTTGAGTTTACTTCTGGGACACAGTTACTTGAAAAGAGTTTTATTCTTTCAAGGCATACTTTAAACTTTTGTTAAGCAAGACTAGAGCAGCCTTTATCTAGGGCTAATTTGGCCCCACTACAAAGGCAAGCACAATACTTCTGAGTATTTAACTAAATGTTACATGAATTGCAAGGTTTCTACACTCTAGTTGTGGGACCATGAGTTATTCCCAGTATCATGAGTCCTGAGAATTGTTCCACCTGCTCATTTCCAGTGGTTCTTTTCTCAGCCTTGGGTAGTTTCCTGACATGAGCTGATGCCCAGCATATCTCTGGAGATTTTTCTTGGTACAGCTCTCCTCTTTGGTACTATGCCCTGCAAATCATAGCTGCCTTGCTTTCTCTATATTCTCAACTCTATCTTGTGAACTCATGAAAACTGCCAAGATTTGCTTGGGTTTCTTCTCCCTGAGCTGTAGCCTTGAAATTCTTTCCAGGTACCAAGCTGTGATAATTGTTCAGCTCACCTAAATTATTTCTCTTCTCTCAGGGATCACTGTCCTGTATTGCCTGTAGTTTGATGCCTGAAAACTGTAGTTTAAAATGTATGTTGTCTGCACTTTGTTGTTTAATGCAGGAGGGTATATCAGTCCCTGTTATCATATTGTGGGTGGAAGCAGTTGGTTCTCCTACATACCTCCGCTTTACACATATTCTAACTTAATTCTCACTTCATGATGTAGGTACTAGTATAAGTCAAAGAGAAGTTAGGTAAGTATCCTGGAACACAGTAAGTGGAGAAACCAAGATTTGAATGCAGTCATTGTGACTCCAGAGTCTGTTTTCTGTGCTTAACCTCAGTATATCTTGGTGGCTTGAACGAAAACTTCTTCCAGGAATATCCTTAGGAACTCCCTGAATGGGATCGGAAAAATAGTGGCTGGGATTCTAGTGATTTATAGCATGCTGAATGAGCAAGTAACTGTAGTTTATTACATTTGTTGTCTTCAATTCTGCCAATCTGTAGCTTGGGGAAATGGAGTCTATTCACAAACAGTACAAACATAGTGTTTCCTATTTTCTTTGGCAGGTCACAGAACAGAGACAGGAGAGAGTGACAGAGTAAGTCCTCTTAATGTTTTTGATGATGATTGTAGAATGTATTAAGTTGTAACTGAACAACAGAAAATCAAATAAACTAATTTAAAAATGAGCAAAGGATTTGGATAGATAGCTCCCCCAACAAAGATATACAAATGGCAGGTAAGCACATGAAAAGATGCTCAACCTAATTAGTCATTAGAGGAATGCAAATCAAAACCACAGTGAGATACAACTTCATATTCAAGGGGATGGTTAAAATAAAAAAGAAAACTAACAAGTATTGGTTAGGATATGGAGAACTTAGAATCTTCAGTCGTTGCTGATGGAATTTTAAAATGGTGTAGCTCCTTTGGAGAACAGGTTGGCAGTTCCTCAAAATGTTAAGCATAGAGTAACCATAGTATCCAGTAATTCTATGTCTAGGTATTCCCAAGAGAAGTGAAATCATGTGTACTACAAAAATTTGTTCACAAATGTTCACAGCAAAAATATTCACAGTAGTCAAAAATGGAAACAACTCAAATGTCCGTCAAATGATAATACACAAAATGTGGTATATCCATACAATGTTATATTATTCAGCCATAAAAAGGAAAAAGTTCTGATATCTGTTCAGACATTGATGAATCTTGAAAATAGGCTAAATGAAAGAACACAGGTACAAAGGGTCACATATTGCACAACTCCATTTATATGAAATGTCAAGAATAGGCAAATCCATAGAGACTGAAAGTAGAGTAGTGGTTGGCCTGGGGTGGGGGCAGGGGCAGGAGAAGGGGAATGGAGAGGAACTGCTAATGGGTATGGGGTTTCTTCCTGAGGTGATGAAAATGTTTGATAATGGTGATACTTGTAAAATTCTGTTAACATGCTAAAAACCACTGAATTGTACTCTTTAAAAGGGTGACTTTTATGGAATTCAATAAAGCTGTTATTAAAACACAATCCTAAAAATAAAAAAAGAAGACAAAAAGAAAAAATCAGTAGGGAGCAGGTGTAGCTCTGTGGTTGAGTAACTGCTTTCCATGTATGAGGCCCTGGGTTCGATCCCAGGTACCTCCTAAAAAAAAAATCAGTTTCCAGACCTTGGGATTTCACAGATTAGTAAAGCAGCCCTAAAACAAAGTTCAGGGGTCCATCATAGATAGCAACTTGTTTCTGTGCAAAATGAAGAACATTTTTAAAATGGCCATCTACCACCAATATCATTTCATAAAAGAAAGGTTATTTTAACACCTAAGACTTATTCAGGAATAAAGAACGATTCTTTAGGTGAAATGGATTTAGCTTCTTTTTAAAGCAAAATTCATTTTCATAAACAATTACAATAATATGTAAATTGACACCTTTTCTAAAACATTTCCAATACTGCTTGAAATATGAAAGTACTTCCATTACTATTTTTAAAATCTTTTTAAAAAAATAATTCAACCACAGAAAGTTAGTTGCCAAGAAATTTGTCTTTAAATTTTGAAATTTTTACATCCATGTAATAAGTTTCTTAGTTTTTATATTTTTATCAAAAATTGATTAATTGACAATAATGTAAATGAAAAATCTTAGTTGATAAAAACTTTATTCAAAACATACAAAGAATCATATACTTCAAAAATTGCAAAAATAAAAGACAATTTCTGGTACCTTAAAATAAAGAATATCTAAAAATAACCACAGAGCATCTACTATTTATTATACAATCTGAAATTCAAAGCTAATCTTCAGCACTCTTCTGTATTTTTCACATTTGAGCTAGAATCCTCTTCTCTACCCCACTACATTGTTATGCAATTCTTTCAGTTTTAACACTTAAAATACAACTGGGATGGTTTCTAACAAGCAAGAATATAAACTAACTGATCTCTTACACTACACATCAAAAAACAATAATTCAAATGAACTAGAAACTATTTTTACTACACACAAAAAAGAACAAGTTAGTAAAATGTTTGTTTTGAAAACAATGTGTGGATTAGTTTTCTGGATTGAGCTAGACAAGAATGATTTCAACTTGAAGACTCTCCAGATTATTTACTATGCATTTATTTGATACAGGACATTTGCAAAATGCTTTTCATCACTTATTAGTCAGGCCTCACAACAGAAGAATTCACCTCAGTTTACAAAGGGAAAGCCAAAGCACAATACTAGATCTGCCAGAGCCAGAGAGAGACCGCATTTTCTGACTTCTTGTGGGCAGAGCTAGATGCCTCCGTATGAACATTACTTTGTTTAATGATAGGAGTCAAAGTGTGTGGGATTTGTTGTGGGAGAATTAGTTTTGGCTCCACAAGTAAAAAGTTCAGAGCATGGATAAGGTAGAGTGGACAATTTCAGTGTGAAAGGGGTTAATGGGTAGACAGTTAAAACCAGAGCAAAGACTATGCAAATAGAGATCATTTTTCAGGAAAAAATAATTTGCAAAACAAGAATAAGAAAAATAGCTATGGAGATTCTCATTTCTAAGCCAAATGGCTTTTATAAAATCACTTTAAAAGCAGGACTTCTCTTGAAGACAATACTTATTTTTTCTCCATAAAACTCCTGTGAGATAGAAAGCACTAACTTAAAGGGGTGAAACTGAGAAGTAAAGAATTTACGAGGTTAAGACCACAAGGAGAGTGAGTGAATAGGCTGGAGCAGATGTTGTATCTTAAAGCATTGGTTTAGAAATAGAAACATAAGGTAGAGGATAAACAGGAACTTTTATGGATGAACAAATGGAATAATCCAGGAATCTAGGAGCAATAGCAGCTACTTAATTTTTTTTTTTTTTTTTCTGCAAAGGACTGGGAATTTCAAGTACACAACGAAACCTAATATGACACACACTTGTCTGGTAGTGAAATGCTCAATTGAAGGGAATATATGCAATATGTTCTCATAAGACCATGTGAAAAAGACAGGCATAAATGAGCTATAATGTTGGCAAGTGCAAAATAATGCACTTAGGACAAATGCAGCTGCCTATAGTTAAAAAATGGACACTGAGCCATCATATATCGTGAGAGAGGAATTTAGCCCGATTGATATACTAGGTGGATTTTTTTAAAAACACTGGTCATTATTAGAAAGGATATTGAAAACCAAAACAATGGTGCCCATTCAATTGGAAAATCATGTGCAATAATGGGCTTCAGAGATCTACTGTGAGTTATTAAAAGAAATTAAGGATGTTTGAAGTAAATTCCTAACCTCTGGAAGAGACAACATAAAATACCTTGGCTGTCAGGCACATCTGTAGTAGGATAGGTCACAGTTCTGAGCCAGTGTAGCAAATCTGATGTTCTGGGTTCACAGGGAGGCTTTCCTTCCAGTCTCCTCTAATTGACTTTCACAGGTAAATCCCACATCATGAAAATAAATATAACTAGTTTAGGTCATGCTACTGAGGATCCTGCTGGGCAGAGAAACTGATAATAGGAACTTTAAGTGGTAGTGCTGGGAAAAACCTCAAAAGGGCAACTGTTTGGTCTCCCACCTCTAGATTTAGAGAAAGATTGAAATATTTCAGAAAGCGGACTTGTTTATTAAAGATTGTTTAGGATGGGAATTATAATCTAATTTTAAATCCAAGAGTATCTCCTTGGGTTCAACTGACACACCTCCTGTATAAATTGTGTGCAGGTGGCAACTGTAAACAACATAGCTCTAAATTGGGAGCAGAGGACAAGGTCCTGTCCATTTTCAGGTGGTGATGATATTTTATAAATATACCTAGCAACAGTATTTATAACATCTTTTCCTCCGAAATTCAGGCATTTAACCATAAACCTCACTGCTAGAGGTAAAGGATACAGACTATAATTAGTACTTTTTGATGTAATTTGATACATATCATGATCTTAGCCCCCAAACTGACTGGAATATGCTAGGGGGATGGACCAATGGAATGGATTCATAACCTAATGGAATGGAGAATGCTTTCATTTGTTAATGGTGGTTTTCCTTCTTCCTGAGTTTCAGAAGAAACTTCAATATCATGGTCCCAATTGATAATGTATGCTAAAGGATATTTAGCATCATTTGAATTTTTCACTTTCCTTTTTATTCTTGTCTGCTGAGCTTCAAACTGGCACAATCAAACTGAAACTTGAGAAGAGAAAAATAAGTCACCCAATGATGGAAATATAGTACAAATAAGCCTTATGTATTTATGTATTTAGACTGGCAAGTTAAATGTGACTTCTTTACTCCTACCTCTAACCATTTTGAAGATAGAATGTTAAAGTAAATACTATAAAATGTGCCTGCATTAGAGGTTTCCAGATGTGGGGTTCTCTTGTACATATGAACTGCAAAAAATTTTTAACTTTACTTTCCTTAAGTAGACATCTCCCTCTCCTCCCTCTCTCTCTCTCTCTCTCTCTCTCACACACACACCCTAAGAAGGGAAAGGCTCTAATGAGAAATGCCCATTAGGCTCTATTTAGCAGGTTTTTTTTTTTTTTTTTGAGGTACCAGGGCCAGGGATTGAACCCAGGACCTCCTAAGTGGGAAGCCTGCACTTGACCACTGAACCACATCAGCTACCCAGGTTTTGTACATTAGGGCAGAAAAATAGATTCACCCCATTCTGGTGTGATGGTGTCATAACCTTAAGAAACTTTCAAAAACCTGTTAAGTTGGATGTAATTTCTTTCAAATATTTCAGCATATGTTAATCCGTCTTAATATACATTAAGTGGTGAGTTAACATTTGAAGTCTGCTAATCAGGAAAACACTGTCCGAGGTTTGTCAGTATTTGAAAAACTATAGCTACTTCAGAGATTTTGTTAAAAAGTGAATAAAAGTGAATTTCAATGGTCAAATTAGTGGTGTTAAAGATATGTGTATTGGCCCAAATATTGAAGGGTCCTCCAGCCCTTCATGAACAGGGTCTAAGAATCTAGCAACTCTAATAGTCCTAGGACTGTGTATAGAAGTTAAACAGAATTGTGTTGTCTGACTGAATCTGCTAGAATATTGTTGGATTCACTTCTAATAATCCTTTTATGTAAGCTATTGTTGGATTGCCTAAAAGGAAGAGAGTTGGGACTTTTGTAAGCTTACAGGACAGGATGGATGACTGTTTTGGTGCCTGTTTGCTTATAAATATACATGAGGCAGAAAATGGTCTAAGACTGATTTGTAGCACCAAGTTCCACCTGGTGGTGAGGTTGGAAGCAACCTATAGCCCTCACCTACCGCTACTTACTGAAGGCTACCAAAAGTAACTTAATAATTGTCAGTAACCAATTTGGCCAAGGCCAGCTTACAACAGTTTTCTTTAGAGGAGGAAACACAGATACCTTTATAGGGGTCGTAAGATTAATCCAGTCATAGTCTATAATTGAATAAGCTTGCAAATAGCAATTTCTAGTTTAACAGAAAAACTAGGTTGCAAGTTCCTAGCCCTACTAGAAGGTCTATGAACGACTCAGAGATGAAGGACTTTGTAAGTCAAGCAGTGGAACAAGAGCAACAGAGCTGAGTCACAGCTATGGGCCCTGACATTTCCACTTCACGCTCTTCCTATTCTTCCTCTGCCTGTCCACCAATTCTAGGTAGCCCTATAATAGGGCCACCACAGCTGGGAGTTGAATACAGGTGAAACAAACTAAACAGAACAATGACTATATCAAAGAACTAAGTTATGCTCACTAAAAACTGAACCACCTGAGATGGAGTGGTTTTTGTTATTTGGTTGCTTCTTTTGGCAGCTATGGTTAATCTAATGCACATGAGAATCTTTCTGACATTTGGGGAGGTTCACAGAATATGAACATTTGAACTTGCTTCCATTTTAAGAAACATTTCTTACAGGCTTCTGTCATTTACTTTCTCTTCTACCTCTGTTTTAAAAAAAAGCAAGAAGATGCAGAGCAGGTGTAGCTCAGTGATTGAGCATGCACCTCACATGTACAAGGTCCCAGGTTCAATCCCCAGTACCTCCTAAAAACAAAACAAAACAAAACAAACAAACTCAAAGAAACAAAATCCCTTAACACCACTCCTCAAATGCAGATTTGAAGGAAGTAACAGCTGACTGACAGCTCTAATGTGACCTTATATATGCAGTGTAGCGTGTGAGCCTGTCTGCTCCAACATGGGTTCCTGGAAAAGGGACAAAACAGAAATTTGGTCCTATTTAGTAAGAAGATTCATGTAAGGTGCTTGCCCTGGCACCTAAGTCCAATAATATACACTCATTAATGTTAGCTTTTATTAGTAGTAATTTGTAAAACAAAAGCAACCACTGATTATAGCAATGTATATTTTCAATTCTAGACAAGGCTTAAAAAGCTAAGATTCAGATATCAAGCTATGCAGTGACAAATGTTTATTATAGTAAAAGAAATGCCTCCTATGTGCACTTGACTATAGTCAAATTAAGTCAAACTAAAATTTCCATGTTCCCACTTGGGGTCACTTAAGGTATTCTAAATGCTGTCAAGGGCACTGGAAGTTTAGGTCCAATACACAATAATAAGAGCATCAAAGGCATTTTCAGTTTGAAGAGAACTTATAATTTCCCATCCATTATTATCTTGTTTAATTTTCACCACAATTTTGAGAGGCTAGCAAGGAAGGTATTATAATCTTGCTTTATGAATGAGGGCAACTGATGCCCAGATAGTTGGAGCGACGTGCCTAAATTTTCATGGTTGGAAAGTGATGGAGCTGAATGTAGAACCTGTTCTTTTGTTCCTAGGTATAATGGTCTATCCTCTACACCCTAGAGAATAAGAGGTTCAAAGGAACGACTCTATTGCATATAAAGAATAGCACCAGGAGACCAGCACAGTGAAGGGAAAAACTGCACAAGAAAAACAAATAAGGGAATTTTAGACTACTTTGTAAGATGACTTAAGAAATGATTCTCCAAGAAGATGGAATAAACTGGAATGTCCTTAAGGGTAACAAGGCCATAGAAAATTAATGAGGGGACCAATTAATTTAGTTTACAGCACATTTCTACACATCTAATATGTGCATGGTACAGGGACGTCTAGCATAGGTGAGAATTTTATATTAAATGCCCCCCAAAAGCATGGTATTTTCAAATTTAGAACATACCAGATAATTAATGGGCAGGGGGAAGGGGAACTCTCATTGAAGATATGATAAATTACTGCCATTTAAGAACTAATCCAAATTTTTATCCTATATGTCAGATCAATCCTAAGTGTGACAATGTTTCATTTTAGTGTGGTGTGCAAAGAACCTGATGACCTGCTACTGCAACAATACTGCACACTTCTGGAGCTTGGGCTACCTAAAAAATAGACACTAAAGAGTGTGAGTTTAAGGATGAGCATGCACACCCCCTTGAAATGAAAAGCTGCAAGCATAAGTGGATAAGCACTCTGGGGATTTATTTCTGTTTCAGCGTGTTTTAGTAAACCAGTTATGGGAAAAGTGTCTATTATCAGCTGTGGATTATTTCCCTAAGCCTTACTCACTGACCTTTAAGAGTCTAACTTCCAAATTTATATGGCCACTGTCAAGTAGTCTAGGCTCCAAATTTAGAAATCAAGAGGCTAATTTTGGATGTCTTTTTTTTTTTTTTTTTTTTTTTTGAGGGGGCTGGTTGATCATACCCTTCTAAAGCTCCTTTCTAGTCAGCTCAGTTTTTAGAGAACAAATGGGAGACATCAGGACAAGCTATTATATAGCATATGTGACCTGTGTAAGGGGCCAATGGCTATAAAATCTACCAGTCTGCTAAAGAAATATCATAGCTGACAGGCAAAGAGAATTTTGAACTCGTTGACTGCACACGAGAGATTTTACATCCTGAAATTTCTTTTCCAAAACTACACTGAGAAATGTTAAAAGATAGATGGTGGGTTCCTCATGGTATTGGAGGGTGCTGAAGACAGACCAACAGGCTCCTGAGACTCAGTGCTTCCAAATCCCTTTCCCTGGAACACATGAAGACATCTCTACTTCTCCCTGGGTCCATGGTATTTTTGTGAAGCGAATTCAACAACTTGCCTCCTCACAGGACCCTGGAAATCATCTCCAATATAAAACATTTTTAAAGTATTCTAAAGGTGATATTCCACTATATCTCTGCTGTAACATTCCAGTATTTAAAAAACACTTCCCAATGATAGCTATGCCCAGAGTTATTTTTCTGTTGGAAAACAAAAGTAAGTTGCGAGGTTTCCTACACTTTGTTACACTAACTCACTGATGGGATTTCAAGTAAAAAAGAGCAACATCTTTTTGTGTCAGCTTGCAACAAAGCTCAGGTAACATGATGATACAGAAATAAGGGTCCTTTAATCCCATATAACTATAGACTTTAAAATGGCTAATTACCTAGCTAAAGCATTCACTTGAAATGAATTACATAGCTAAAGCATTCTTTTCTCCCAGAATTGTTTGTCACCCAGGTAAAGAAGATAAGAGTATATAACTACTGTAAAACAACTTACTTGTTTGATAATGCCTGGCAACTGAAAAAAGGAAACAAGAACTACAGCCAGCAGAATATGAATCATGAAGTATCTTTGGTATTTCTTTAGGAATCTATGTTAATATTCTACTGACCAGTGGAAGCTTAGGTTGGAAATGTGTACTATTTTATGTTAATGCTTATGCCACTCTTTCCTTACATATGACAAGTTTGGAGTGTTTTTTGATTTGTGACATACCTTTAAACTAGAAAACACAGGAAAACACTTCTTTCTTTAAGATATGAGGGAGGGTGACAGACATTTGCACGTGCACCTCTGCTCCGTCCTTCTCTGTTCACGTCATTGTGAAGATTACTACCTTCCATCTCAGTGATGAAAAGTTGGCAACGGGAAGTAAGCATACACAAGACAGATATTTGCAGGCACAAAAGCATCACAGGATATACTGGTAGGCAAATCACTGTATTGCTTTTTAGCATCTCTTTACTCTTGTTGACCAGATAAAGTAGGTTAGGAGAGATAAAGAACAACGTGGCGGGGGGGTAGGGGGGTGTTAGGCACATATGTGAAATTGAACTGGCTTTTTTTTAAGTTTTCAAATTTTCTACCTGGTTTTAAGAGGAGTTACTTCATGGTGGTTTTCCAGCAGGCTTTTCTGAGGTAGATAAAACATGGACAATAAATAGTCTGAAGGATGCAGAATAGTAGCTAAAGCCTGTGTGGATGTAGATAATTTGAAAGAAATTTCAGTAGTTAAAGCTGAGTGTGTCATGAACAATACTACAGAAAAGTGGGGCAGGGCTAAAGGCTATACACCATTTAGACAGGGTTTATGGAATTTAATAAGTGGGGGAAAACAATCTGGCTAGTAAAGAACAGGACTACAGGAACAATGGCAGAGCAAGAGAACCTTTGTTAGCACACAGGTAATCAAGAGTAGGAAAATAATAGCAAGAAATATACATCCCTTGGGAATTTAGTAACCACCAAAAGTAACAAGTAATATCACAAGGGTTAAAAACCACCAACAGACTTGAAGTTTAAACTGACTTTTTTTTTTTTTGGATGAAGAATAAATTTTGCCTCCTTCCTTAGGTCTCTGTTTGTATACTGATATTGTAATTATATTATGCATGTTAGGGAAAACCAAATTGCTGAGAAATAATTAGCAAAATGGATCCTGAACTCATTTTTCTGCCCGTTTGAATTACAGATAGGCTGGTCTGCCTGAGACCTAGTGAGGTTAATAAGACCAGCTGGGGCCTTTCTTTCTGGAGAATTACCAGTCATCATAGGCAGATGCTGTACTTTTAAATGAACATGCCATTGTAGGCCAAATGTTAGTAGTTAAACACCACCATCAAGGAAACACACAAAGCTATAGTCAAGTTCACAAACACAGCTGGTGGGTCAGAAACCCTTAATGAAGGAAAGACATTCACCAATGGCTTCAAGTCATTCATCAAGACTTCTAATACACATAGATTGGGATTGTTTTATATGAGAAAGAATAATAACAATTGGCCTCAGTTTCTCTCCACAGTCTAAGAATAGACATTTGTCAGAACACCCGGTGGAAAAAGAGGGAAATCACACATAATGTTCTCGTGGGTTGATGTAGACTCTCTCCGGGTCATCGTTTTGATGATGTCTGCCAGAGCTCCAATCTTGGTAGTGCATCTGATTGTAAAGGGGGTGCATCTGCTGAATCTCATCTACCCCCACTGGATTCTCATCTTCATAGTCAAATCTCCTTCTATTTAGTCCATTCTAAAAATTCAAACATTGCTTACATTAGCAGAGCAGCTGTTTGTGTTTATCTAGCACTTCTGTAAAAACAGGCAAGAATAGAATCCATTACAGTCTGTGTCCTTGTTTCATTATCCCACAAGCTATTTAATAGCAACATAAAGTACAACAACTTATCATTTTCCAGTTATTTGTTGCTTATAATACCAGAATAAGAGAGGTGGCAGCCCCTAAATACAAAACTTTTGACTGATGGGGATTGTGATGTTTCAGGTTTTGAAATTACAAAGTTGGTATTTGTTAAGGTAAACTGGAGTAAAACAAGTTTGTGAACTTCAGGAGTCTCTAAGGAAGTCTTACACTTGTAATGAGTACATGAGATACATGGAGAATTAAATCAAACAAAAAACACAAGGCAAAAGAAACCTCAGGATTCAGCTCTGGGGAATGAGAAAAAGGACACAGTGACATGAACTGGTATTTGACCATATACCCAACCAAACTGAGAATAAGAAACACTCCCCCAAATATCCTCTTGTCTGATTTTTCATGCTTGCTTACTTTGTTTGACCTTGGGTCATGGCTGACACTTACTATAAATTGTATACCATCATGATGATCTGTGTGTCCCTGGTACAAATTCCTCTGCCTGGTTCTTGGTTTCATAAAACCTGATTACTTCTAAGAGAGACAAGCAAGCCCACGAACTTTGCCAGATCATACTACAGACACTCAAATAAGAGAGTGATCAGTAAAATGAACTTTTATGGAAATCAAATGATATTTTAATATGCAAGTTAGCCACAAGCTCTGCCTGGGCTGACACCCCACAATATGACCATGCTCCTTACAGAGTGCTGAAGATTGCCAACTTCTCTTTCTTTGAACTGAGTCTGCAAAGGCAAGGGTTCAGTCTGGAGGAAGAAGGAAAAAAAAAAAAAAGACATGCACTTTAAAGCACTAAGCACATAATAAAACATATCAACCAATACCACTAAGACTACTATAACAGCCAATTATTTCTACAAATGTCTACAAACTAAGCATAAATGTTCCATATGAGGATGGGCAAAGCAACTACATTTCTTGAGAGTTTGTCTTTCTCTTTCCTGGCTCCAGATGTATTCTGGAAGGAAGAAAATATATAGAACATCTGCTGGAAAACTTCTCGTGCAATCTTGTTTATATCTTACTTGAGGGAAGGTTCAGCACAGAAGGTCTGCCTTTTCTTAGTGGAAGAGTTTGATATTTTGAATAGGCTAAAAGTGGTTCGGGGGCAATGAAATGTTATTTTTCACCTTTATCTATATATGCATATGTGGTCATCCTTCTCCTCTTGCCTGCTACTCCCCCATTCCCCTATCCACAATAAAGAGGGGATTCATCCTTTTCAAACCTTACACCATAAGGAATTTTTCTCAGCTGAGACCCCTGTTCAAATATCATCTCTTACATGAAGCTTTGCCCAACATCCTCATGCAAGGATAGCCACTTTCTTTTCTGTGCTTTCATAGCATTTATGTATTACAATTAATCATTCACTTGCCTGCTGCCTCACTAAATGGAGAGTGTTGGTTAGAATATTTTACAAACATTACTCATTTAATCCTTGCAATAATTCTATAAAACTGATATCTCATTTACTGATAACCAAAACTGAGGCTCAGAGTGTTTAAGTAAGGTGTTTTAGATCATACATTTGGTAAATGGGAGACTGTATTCAAACATGGCTTTGTCTAATTCTAAATCCTGTATTCTTATATCCTCTATTTCATGCTTAGTACTTGAAAAATAGATGTTCAATAAATACAATAAAAGAATGACTGAATGTCCCAGTCATGTAGGCATATCTATTAACATGCTCTGCTTTCACTGCATTTGCTCATGCTGTCCCTTTGGTCCAGAAGGTTTGCCCCTCATTTTCTAGCACCTGAAATACTACCCATCTATCATTGCCTGTCTAAAGTACTTCTTTTTTTCCACATGGTCTTTCTATATTCCCTGGTCAAAGTTAATCTCTTTACTCACAGTTTTCCTATTGCTTCTTTATTGTATTTTTATTATAACACACATCTTTTTTTATAGGTCCTAATGTTTATATCTTTCAACTCCAATAAATAGTGAGCCTCTCTTGGCCAATTTCCTCTGTCCCATATCCTAGCTGGGGTTCTGCTGGGGTTCTGGTAAGAAGTCAGTAGTTAGTGAATTTACTGGAATCTAATCTACCATCAATTCTTGATACCCCATGTCAGGTCAAGGTTAACCATGGTATAAATAAATTACATGTGACAAATTAACTCCCTCTATCATATTCAGCATGGTCCTAGGGTGATTTCCTTGACTAGTTGATATTAACAGTGCACACTGGTAAAAGTGCAAGGTAGGGTTAGCTTCATGGACATGTGACCAGTCACACAAGGACTTGTATTCAGAAAGGCCCAACCTTGGGGTTTAATGCTTTGCAGCTGCCATCTTAAATTTTTAAGTGATTTTATCTTTGAACTTGTGTTTTGTAAACGGTCTTATCGCACAATGGAACATGTTTTGGGAACTTGTGTTCTCAGCTGATGCACATCTGCCTCCCTGACACTGGGTTTTGGCCACCAACCCCCTGACTCCCTGTTGCCCCAGGTCCTGACTGGCCTCCCCTTCCTGCCCCTGCAGAGTGACTGTAGCTGCCTTCTGCCCAGGTGGGGTCTTAAGCTCTGGCAGAGTGAAGGCGAGGTCAGGAATGCATGCCCCACTAACATGTTGACACATCTGGTAAGTATCTGGAAGCTGCAAATCAGCAAGGGCACATCTCTCACCCAATCTAAATCCAAATACCCAGGATCATTCCTCTTCCAAGGAGAGATATATAGTATCTACCAAATGATAGGAAAGCAAAGATTTCTGGTGGTCATTTCTATTTCTTGCTTAACAATGCTTTTCTTGGACTTATGTCTGCCACAACTTCTGTTCAATCATGTGGATGTGTGAAAAGAAATTGGAAGAGAAAACTTAAAAATGACAACCTCTGATAGCAATAAAATGTGCCCCAAAATATGGCTGCTTGCCTATCCTCTTCCCTTTTGGCAGTGTGTGGAAAGCAGGGGTGTGATGAACCTTGAAAGAGATCACATTCTAGGAAGGCAGTGGTTAGCCTAAAGAGCCCAAGAGAAGACTTGGTTGGAAGATATACTGTTCTATATTTATGCTTTAAGATTCCAAATATAAATTTAACATAACCAGAAAGTACATTATCATTCACATTTTCTTGAATAATGTGAGTAAAACTTGCCTTTGGTCATCATGAAACACAGTAACAACCTTTGAGTCACTGGTAGCCAATATTCATGGAAGGCATAATGAGTGATGCAGCATCATGAGTAGCAGTGTTCCAATATTAAATGAATAGCATTACAGAACTGAAGAGACAAGGAAATCTGTCTATTTTGTTATAATACAAAAGGTTTCAAAGAACCATGGTTTCATGAGTAATAAAAGCATTGCCACCTTTTTCTCATGGTAGGAGATACAGAATTAGCCAGTAATGGTGCATTTAGCAATAAAAGACAGGAAGAATTTCTACCAGGAACAGGAAGAAATGGTGCCTGGATAACCGCCACCAACCTTCATGTGCGCTGACTGGACAATAAACAAATGTGCAAGTTCTTCTCTATCCAGTATTCTAAATCTTCATCAATAAATCACTATACCTCACATAATCCCATGAATTTTGCAATACAACATTTAATCAAATTGCTTATATACACAGGGAGCTTACATACCCTAGGGACAGTTCTCCAATAGGAATTAGAGATGGTAACCTATAGAAAAACATGCTGCACCTGCTTTTGCAGTATGTGGCCATCTGGGTTTTGAATAGATTTTGTATCATTCTCTCAATACATAAGGAACTTAATCTAATGTACTGGTAAATGTGTATGTTCTCTTTCTGTCATCCCATAAACTACCTGAAATGTTGCATTCACTGACTTTAAAAATAAGTTAATGGCCACAGTATGTAGAAAAGTGTCTTACTTAGTACATTACATATGTTTGTTGCTTAAAATATATGTACTGAATAAACCAATAATTCTTTAACTGATAGATACACGATATATATTATTCTATTATCCTTTTCCTAGAAAGTCTTGGACTACTACTAATCTGTAATATATAATTTTAAGTTCCCTATTTACATGTACTATCTTGCAGAAATTTCTATTGAGCTACAACCCATATTCACTTTCCTAATTTACTAAAGTCATTAGACTTCTTCTGTCTTCTTTTCTATTTTATTTTATTTTATTTCTTTATTTTTAAAGAAGTTTTAGATTACAAAAATGTTACATCGAAAACATAAGGTATTGCCATATCTGCTACCCGCTCCCCTCTCACACTTTCTCCGATTAACAACATCTTTCATTAGTGTGGTACATTTGTTACCATTGATGAACACATATTGAAGCATTGCTACTAAGCATAGTCTACAGTTTACATAGTTTGCACTGCACAACTTTATAGGTATTGACAAAATGTATAATGGCTTGTATCTGTCATTGCAATATCATGTAGAACAATTCCAATGTCCCCCAAATGCCCCATGTTACACCTATTCTTCCCTCTCCCTCCCCTCAGAACCTCTGGTGACCACTGTTTTTATATCAATGTTACAAGTTCCTCCATTACTAGAATAATTATAAGTCTACTTTGGTCCATAGTTGCATTTCCCCCCTTATGTTTGTTCCTTCCTCAATCTTGAGGATTTTGGGATGGTGATGCCCACTCTGCTTCCGACTGAGAGGCATCTTAGATCCCATGGGGCAGATGGATAGAATTGTCTTGCTTGTAGTTGTAGATACTGTCTGTTTTTGGGGATAGATGTTGTCCATCATCATCCTTTTGTTAGTTGTCCTGGGCAAGTCCGATGAACTGGAGAGTAGGCGTTGCCTACAGCTCTGCTGAGATTCAGGGCTCAACTGGCATATGAACAGACTGAAGATTTAAGTCTCTGGGACATATATTTAATGGGCATAGTCCTAAACAAAGGTTCAAATAAAAGCGGCAGCAGAACCATGTGGAGGGAAATTATAAATGAGTCTAACTCTGATACATTGGAGAGAGAGTGTATTAGTCAGCCAAAGGGGTGCTGATGTAAAATACCAGAAATCGGTTGGTTTTTATAAAAGGTATTTATTTGGGGTGGAAGCTTACAGTTACCAGGTCATAAAGTGTAAATTACTTCCTTCACCAAAGTATATTCCCAAGTTTTGGAGCAAGATGGCTGCCAACGTCTGCCAGGGTTCAGGCTTCCTGGGTTCCTCTCTTCCCACAGCTCATTTCTCTTCAGGCTCAGCTGTAGACTATCAGGTGACCGTTCTGTCTCTCTCCCTGGGACTTCTGCCATGTGTAAGGAGCCATCTCTATTTCTCTGTGTTCTTCTCCTGTATGTTCACTTCCTGGGCTCCAGCTCAAAAACTCCCAACTCTGTCCTTTGCAATGTCATTTAACTGTGAGTCCCCACCCACCTAGGGGCAGGGATGCGAGGCCCAACTGATGAGGCCCAATCAAAGTCCTAATCATAATTTAATCAATTAAAAGTGATACCTCTGACAGAACAGTTTACAAACATAATCCAAAAACTATTTTTGGAATTCATAAAAAATGCCAGACTGCTACAGACAGGTTATCATATATGCAAAGGTAAGGCCTACCAATGGGGTGCCAATTTCCTGGGGCTATCTGCCCTGCCTAAAGTATCCAGAAATCTCTAGAGCCCTCAGGAGTCAATGCCGTTTGAGGCATTGTTTACTGTGGCAGTCAGTGAGATCCTCCTGAGATATGCATCAGCGTAACCTCTGGAATGACCTCCTGACTCACTTTGAAATCTCTTGGCCATAAAAACTCATTTGTATTCAATATTTCCCCCTGTCAGTCAAGGTCTTTTTCCAAATGCATTGCTAGTTAGCACTTGGTAATAATCCCTCTGTGCTAGGGAGGTTCATCCCCAGGAGTCATGTTCCACATTGGGGAGAAGGTAGTGAATTTATATGCTGTATTTGGATTAAAGAGAGGCCACTTTAGAGCAACAAGGAGGTTTTCAGGAGGTAACTCTTAGGCAATATATAATACCAGGCTAAGTTTCAATTTCACAAGAACAAGGTTCATAGGTACAAGCATCAATATCAAGGGCCTGTTGTATTGGTCTGTCCTCCTTTGCTAGGTACTACTCTAGGGATTCTTGCCACTCTATTAGAGAATGTAGCAGTACTCCCCAGGATGGGAATTCAATATTCTGTTGGTTATTGTGTGGGTCTTCACCTACCGAGACAATACCCCATGACCACATGAACACATTCATATTCCATAGAGGCATGCCCCAGGTGCATCCCTGCCCATACATCTCCCCACCACTGATACTCTGCACCAGCGATCCTCCTCTGCAACAGTTTCAACCATTCTGCAATCCAAAGCCTCACCAAAAATCATGTAGACTTTTATTTCTGGCTTCCAATGTCCTAACATTAGTTTTTCAGGTTGCTATCTTAACAAATATTTTACCTTCTCTGAATCAACAAACAAATCAAAACCTCCCTTCTTTACTAGGTATTATATTTTAACATTTTTTCACAGAGATAATATTTTTAAATACCATAAGCAGAACTTTCAGAGTTGCTAAGGTTTATTCTCAGAGATGACAGAACTAAGATTTCAAGCTGCTATTGTCATGAAGACCACAATAATCCTGTTTTCTGTTTGCTTTGGCAGTGAAAAAACTTCAACTAGAGTTCCATTTGGAACCTTTGTCTCCACTGCCAAATTTGAATCTCTTTGGTCCTCAATTTTCTTTCATAATTTTATCTCCCAAAATGAACAGTGTCTTGCTGAACTGAGGAGACAGAGATCAGCATTCAGGGAAGCTGAGGTGGTTGGAAGCTGTGGTACAGGGTATCGAAGAGGATGGAGCCTCACATAGCTCCAGAAATCTGCAAAGGGTTTCCCTTCCTGAAGTTGGGCATGTATATGGCAGGCAAAGAACAACTATCAGGTAAAGAAAAATCACTAGGGAGCTGTTAGCTTAACAACTATCAGAGCTCGATCAGTGTTGTGGCACTTAGTTTCCAACCAAACAAAATTGAAAATCTTTATTGAACACCTGAAGCCCAGAAAAGTCATGCATTAGGAGTAGGGATAAAGTAGTTCTAGCGGATAGGCTATTCTACTACCTCCCTAAAAAAGTTTAAAAACCAATACCCAGAAGATTATGTTGAGAAAATAAATTGTCAGAAAACAACTCAATTTTTATTAAGGAATGACAGCAGAATTCAAATGACTAACAATATGACATTCACAATATTCAGCATCCAATTAAAATTTACTGAACTTGAGAAAAAGCAGGAAATTTGACCAAAAACCAGGAGAAAAACTCAGTCAATAGAAACCAAGCCAGAAATTACATATATGATGGAATTAGCAGTCAAAAACTTTAAAATATCAATTACAAATATGTTCAAGGATATAAAGAGAAAATAATGAGAAAAATGAAAACTATGAAAAGAATCAAAGGGATTTTCCAGAGTTGAAAAATATATTATCCTAAATGAAAAATTCACTGCATGGCCTTAACAGATACTGCAGAAGAAAATATCAGTGCACTTGAAAGCAGCCACTATCCATACTGAAAAACAGAGGAAATGACTGAAAACAAATAAACATAGCCTTAGTGATCTGTGGGATAATATCAAGAATTCTATTATTTGTGAAATTGGAGTCATAGAAGGAAGAGGGGTCAGAAAAATATTTGAAGACTTGCCAAAATTTTCCAGATTTGGTGAAAAATATACACCTATAGCTCTACAAAACTCAAACACTAAAGATAAATATAAAGAAAACCACTCCAACACATGGCCAAATAAAATTGCTGAAAACCAAAGATAGAAAGAAAATCAAGATGTAGCCAGAGGAAAAAAGAAGATACAGTCTGTTCAGAAAAACAAAGATAAGAATTATCACTAGCTTCTCAACAGAAACAATGGAGGCCAGAACATAATGGAGCTACAACTTTAATTTGCTAGATGAAAACACACACACACACACACAAATAAGCAATCTAGTATTCTATATCCCATAAACATATTCAAAAATGAAGATTAAGACATTATCTGATAACCAAAAGCTAAGAAAATTTGTTTTCAGCAGACCTGCACCTTAAGAAATGTTATAGGAAAGTTCTTGAGGTTGAAGAAAAGAGACTACAAACACAATTTCATCAATTTTTAATTTTCTTTAAAAAGTCACATTGCAGTCTAAAACAAAAATTATAGAATCCTATTGTTGGATTTTAACATATGGAGAAATAAGACATATAAGAATAATAAGGAAGGGGGGGAAATTGAAGTTTATGCTAAAGATCTTACATTATAATGAAGTAATATAATGGCTATCTAAGGTAGAGAGTGATATGTTAAAAATGCATAGGCGAAACCCTAGAGAAACCACTGAAAATGAAACAAAGAGGTCTGGCTAATAATTCAATAGAGTAGATGAAATAAAATACTAAAAAAAAGTGTTAATTTTTAAAAGAAGGCAAGAAAAGAGGGGAAAAGGAATTGATGGGACAAGTATAAAACAAATAACAAGATGGACTTAAATCAAACCATATCAATAAAAATATTAAATAAAAATGGACTAAGAATACCAATTAAAAGGCAAAGGTTTTCAGACTGGATCAAAAGACACTACCCAACTCTATGATAGCTACAGGAAATGCATTTTAAATATAAAGATATAAATAGATTAAAAGGAAAAGGATGGAAAAATGCATACCATGGAAACACTAATCATAAAAAAATGAAAAACTGGAGTAGCTATATTAATATCAAGACAGTGATGTCAGAACAAGGAAAATTATCTTAAGATAAAGAGGGAAATTCCATAATTGATAAAAGGATCAGTTTATCAAGAACACATAACATGGCAATCCTAAATTTTTATGAATTCAATAAAAATGGTACAAAATACATTTATAACTGATAGAACTGAAAAGAGGGATACATATATTCATAACGTAGTTGGAAATACACTATTTCCTCTCTCAGTAACTAACAGAAATGTAAACAGAAAATCAGTATGGATATAGAAGACATGAACAACACTATCAACCAATGTGACCAGATTGACATGTATAGAAGATGACATACAGCAGCAGAATACACATCTGTTTCAGTGTATATGGAACATTCACTAACATAGAATAAATGGTAGGCCAGAAAACAAGCCTCAATATATTTACAAGGACTGAAATTCTACAAAATATATTTTCTGACCATAACAGAAATAAATGAGAAATCATTAACAAAAACATTTGGAAATTTCTAAAATATTTGGAAATTAACCAATATACTTCTAAATAACCATCAGTCAAAGGAGAAATAACAAGGGGAACTAGAAAATATTTTGAACGGAATTCTAATGAAATTATAACATTTTCTGGAACTTCAAACAAAGACATGGTTAGGGGAAAACTTATAGCTTTAAATGCTTGTATTAGAAAAGAAGAAAGTTCTCAATTATCTGTCTCATTTAGAAAGACAGAAAAAAAAGAGAAAATTAAATCCAAAGGAAATAGAAAGTGGGAAATAATAATAATAATAGTGAAAATTAATAAACATTAGAAAAAAATTAATGAAACTAAAACCTGGTTCTTTAAAAAGATTAATAATATTGGTAAAACCCTAGCAAGAAAAGAGAAAACACAAACCAATATCAAAACAAAAAGGTAATGTTAGTACTGATACCATATAAATTGAAAGAATAATAGGAATGTGTTATGAACAATTTGATACCAACTAACTTCAACAACCTAGATGAAATTGAGATGAAATTGACAAATTCCTTGAAAGACACTAATGATCAAAATTGACACAAGAATGAATAGAAATAAGAATAACCCTGTATCTATTAAAGGAATTGAATTCATAATTAAAGTCCTTTCAATGAAAAAACTACAGGCCCAGATGGCATCATTAGTGAATCCTATCAAACATTTAAAGAAGGAACAAGATTTTTTAAACTCTTTGAGCAAATGGAGAGAAGAGAACAGTTCCCAATTACATTTAAGACACAGAATCATCCATATTAAAATCAGACAAATATTACAAGAAAAGAAAACTAAAGATTTTTATTAATAGAATTCCAAAAATGGAAACAATCCAAAATGGCACACAACAGTAGAACAGGTAAACAAAGTATGATATATTCACAAATATAAACTTAGCAATAAAAGGAAATGAAATACAAATACATGCAAAAACATGGGTGAATCTTAAAAACATGCTAAGCAAAATAAACCAGACACATAGATCCAAGATGGCAGAGAAGAAAGAGGCAGGCTGCATTAATCCTTTAGAAGTGGTGGGAAGACAGGCAGGCTTACTGGGTATAGGGGAAGTGGTGGTGCCACAGGGTGATTGGTACAGATGGCCAATGAGGAGGGTCCTAGCTAGATGCTGGTGGCCTGAGAGGGAGGCCCATTTATTCACCCCCCTTTTTTCATCCTCTTCCTTTTACTTTTCATTTCTTTTTTTATTTCCTCTTTTATTCTTCACTATTTTCTTTCTTTCTTTTTCTATTTTCAGTTATACACAGGCACTTCTAAAGATTTAGAATAATCGCAAACAAGTACAAAAGAAGAGCCTTAACACAAAGCCAAACAAAAATAAAACTCAGGCAAGAGAGAAAAACTGACCAACAGAGTAAAGCCATCAAGATAAATAGATACCTAGGCATCAGCAAAAAATTACAAGCCATACTAAGAAAATGGAAGATTTGGCCAGTCATACAGAAAAAAAAAACTGTAACCATACCTAAACAACAATAACAGATCTTATGGTAATGATAGGCACAATAGAAGAAATTAAAAGTACACTAGAATCATAAAACAATAGATGTGAACAGGGAGAGGAAAGAATTAGCAAGTTAGAAGATAGGACATCAGAAATTGCATAGGTAGAAGAACAGAGAGAGGGAAAATGGAAAAAATCAAGCAGGGACTCAGGGAATTGAATGACAGCACAAAAAACACATACACATTATGGGTATCTCAGAAGGAAAGGAAAAGGGAAAATGGGGCAGAAGGAGTGTTTGAGGAAATAATGGCTGAAAATCTCCCAATTCTTATGAGGGACATGTATGTACATGTCCAGAAAGTGCACTGTACACCAAGCAGAATAAATCCTAACAGATATACTGCAAGATGCATACTAATCAGATTGCCAAATGCCAAAGATAAAGAAAGAATATTGACAGCAGCAAGAGATGCTTGAGAAGATGCTTGACAAGGGATGATCGATAAGATTGAGTGCTGATTTCTCATCTGAAACCATGAAGGTGAGAAGGCAGTAGTATGACATATTTAAGGTACTGAAATAGAAAAACTTCCAGCCAAGAAATCTTTATCCTGCAAAATTGTCCTTCAAAAATGAGGGGGAGATTAAAATATTCACAGATAAACAGAAATTGAGAGAATTCATTAGCAAGAGTCCTGCCTTCAAGAAATACTAAAGGGAGTTCTGCAGGTTGAAAGTAGTGCAATTGAATCAGTCATCAAAAGTCTCCCAACAAAGAAAAGCACAGGACCAGATGGCTTCACAGGTGAATTTTACCAATCATTTAGTGAGGGTAACTAAAAGAGTAAAAAGAGAAACAAAAATAAGATATGACATATAAAAGACTAAAGATAAAATGGTTGAAGTAAGTACTGACTTTACAGTAATAACATTGAATGTTAATGGATTAAACTCCCTAATTCAGAGACACAGAGCAAGTAAAAATTGCAAAATGATTTTCCACACAAACAGTAACCAAAAAAGAACTTTAATATCAGACAAAATAGACTTTAAATACAAAACTGTTGTAAGGGGCAAAGAAGGACACAATATATTAATATAAGAGTCAATCTACCAATAAGAAAGATCATAAATATTTATGCATCTAACCAGGGTGCCCCAAAATACATGAGGCAAACACTGGCAAACTGAGGTGACAAACAAGTGCCTCTACAATAATAGTGGGGGACTTTAATACACCACTCACAGCAATGGACAGAACATCTAGACTGAGGGTCAATAAAGAAACAGAGATCTTGACTAATACATTAAAGGAACTTGACCTAATGGATATATACAGAATATTACACCCCAAAACAGCAGGACATACATTCTTCTCGAGTGCTCATGGATCATTCTTCAGGATTTACCACACATTAGGTCATAGAACAAGTCTCATGAATTTAGAATGATTGAAATTATACAAAGCACTTTTATGACCACAACATTAACAAGACTCCTGCCCTTCAAGAAATACTAAAGGGAGTTCTGCAGGTTGAAAGCAATGCAATCAGACATCAAAAACCTCCCAGCAAAGAAAAGCCCAGGACCAGATGATTTCACAGGTGAATTCTACCAATCATTCCAAAATGAACTAATACGAATTCTAATCAAACTCTTCCAAAAACATTGAAGAGGAGGGAACATTACTTAACTCATTCTAAACATCACCCTAATACCAAAGGCAGATAGAGATGTTATAAGAAAAGAAAATTACAGACCAATCTCTCTAATGAACTTAGATGCAAAAATCCTCAAGAAAATTCTTGAAAATTGAATCCAACAACACATTAAACAAATTATACACCATGCTCAAGCAGGTTTTATCCCTAGTATCCAAGGATGGTTCAACGTAAGAAAATCAAGTAATATTATAGACCACATTAACAGATCAAAGGAGAAAAGTTAGATGATCATCTCTATGGGTGTAGAAAATGCATTCAACAAAATTCAGCACCCTTTCATGATTAAAACACTTCGAAAGACAGGAATAGAAGGAAAGTTCCTCAACATTATAAAAAGCATATATGGAAAAACCCACAGCTAACATCATACTCAATGGTGAAAGACAAAAAGCTTTCCCTCTAATATCGGAACAAAACAACGATGCCTGCTGTCACCAGTTTTTTTCAACATTGTTAGAAGTTCTTGCTAGATCAGTTAGGCAAGAAAAAGAAATAAAAGACATCCAAATTGGAAAGGAAGAAGTAAAGCTTTCACTATTTGCAGATGACATGTTCCTATATATAGATAGTCCTGAAAAATCTACAACAAAGAAATTTTAGATTTAGAGCTAATAAACAAGTTCAGCAAAGTGGCGGGATATAAGATCAACCAGCAAAAAATCAGTAGTGTTTTTATACACTAGGAATAAGCAATCTGAGGAGGAAATCAATTTTAAAGTTTCCATTTACAATAACAATTAAAAGAATCAAAAATCTAGGAATAAATTTAACTAAGGATGTAAAGGATTTGTACACAGAAAAGTACACAACATTACTAAGAGAAATCAAAGAAAATCTAAATAAATGGAATGACATTCCATGTTCATGGATTGGAGGACTAAATATCATTAAGATGTCAATTCTATCCAAATTGATTTACAGATTCTACACAATCCCAATCAAAATTCCAACGGCGTTTTCTGGAGAAATGGAATAGCCAATTATCAACTTTATTTCAAAGAAGGACTCATACTACCTGACTTTAAAGAATATTACAAAGCTACAGTGGTCAAAACTGCATGGTATTGGCACAAGGATAGACATATTGAGAGTTCAGAAATAGACCTGCACATCTATGGCAGGACTTGACAAGGCTGCCAAGCCCACTCAAATGGTACAGAATAGTGTCTTCAATAAATGGTGCTGGGAAAACTGGATATCCATATCCAAAAGAATGAAAAAGTTTCCCTATCTCACACCCTATATAAAAATTAACTCAAGATGGACCAAAGACCTAAATATAAGTGCCAGGAGCATAAAAATACTAGAAGATAATGTAGGGAAGCATCTATGAGACCTTTGTGGTAGGCAATGGTTTCATAAACTTTATGCCCAACACAAGCAATGGAAGAAAAACCAAACAAATGGGAACTCCTCAAAATTAAAAACTTTTGTGCTTCAAAGGAGTTACTTAAGAAAGTTAAAAGCAGCCTCTTCAATGGGAGAAAATATTTGGGAGCCATATATCCGATAAGGGTCTAATATCCAGCATAGACAAAGAAGTTCTACAACTCAACAATAAAAAGACAACCCAATTAAAAGAAAATGGGCAAAAGATTTGAAGAGACATTATTTCCAAAGAGTAAATACAAATGACTAAAAAGTACATTAAAAGATGCTCAACATCACTAGCTATTATGGAAATACAAATCAAAACTACATTATTATCACAACCCTACTAGACCGGCTGCTATTAAAAAAAAAAAATCAACAGATTGGGGATTTGCAGGTCTGTGGTTAAAACTACAATGTTGGGAATGTTCTTTTGGCAAATATGGCAGGGAGGCTTACTGGTGTTGGATGTGGGGGGGATATGTGGGACAGGGTGCACCTGGGGCAGGCTTCTGTGGAATATGTAAGTGTCATCTTGTCATAGTGTGCTATATCAGTGGGAGGAGACCCACATAATAAACAAGAAAATACCAAACTCCCATCCTGGGGAGTCCTGCTATGTTCTCAATAAGAGGGACAAGAATCCCTCAAGAACAAAGGCAGTACCCAATAAAACAAAACAGATCAATATGTCAAACCCTCAATACTATTGCAAGTAATTATGAATCTTCTTCTTCAAAAACTAAAACTTAGTGGTTACCATAGGTTCTGAGGGAAGGAGGAGGGGAGAATAGAATACATGGAATGCAGGGCATTTTCAGAGCATTAGAATTGTTCAGCATGAGCTTGCAATAATGGATACAGGCCACTTCAAATTTCATCTAAACCTAAAAGTGTATGATACAAAATGTAAACCATAATGTAAACCATTGACCATGGTTAGTAGCAATGCGTCAATATTTGTACATCAATTGTAACAAATGTACCATCTGCATGTAAAATGTTATTAACAGGGGAGAAGGGGAAAGGCAGAGGGCAATGGGTATATATGAATCCCTTATATTCTCTATGTGACTTTTCTGTATCCTAGAGCTTCTTTGAAGATAAAGTGAAAAAACTAAGACACTGGAGAAATATATGGAAGAAAATGTCACTGTACATACAACACAACAGACTTACAGTGATGAAAGATACAATGTCTAAACATTTTTTTGATTATTTCAAATTTTAAAAAATTTGTATTTTATTGGTTATTTCTAAAATTAATATTTCATTTTCTTATTAACTTTATTTGGTTATTTTGGTGATTTCATTTTTGGAGAGGTTTTGGATCACAGAAGGGTCATAACTGGTAGGGGAGGATCACTGGTGCAGGATATCAGTGATAGGGGGATGCACGGGAAGGGGTTCATCTGGGGCATGCCTCTAAGACACATGAATATGTTCAAGTGTTCATGGGGCATTGTCTTTGTGGGTGGAGATCCACACAATAAATGAAAGAATATTGAATTCCCATCCTGGGAAGTCCTACTACATTCTCTAATAGAATTGTAAGAATCCCTCGGGTACAAGGACAGTCCCTATTGAAGAAAGACAGACTATTGTGCCAGGCCCTTCATATTGATGATTGTACTTATGAATCTTTTCTTGTGAAATTGAAACTTAGCCTAGTATTATATACTGCCTAACAGTTGCCTCCTGAAAGCCTCCTTGTTGCTCAAATGTGGCCTCTCTCTAAGCCAAACTCAGCATATAAACGCATCACCCTGGCTTGGACAGTACTCCCAGAGATTAGCTTCCCTGGCAATGAGGGTTTATTACCAAGTGCCAACTAGCAATGCATCTGGAAAAAGAACTTGACCAAAAAGGGGAAATGGTAACTACAAATGAGTTTTTATGGCTAAGAGATTTCAAAGTGAGTCGGGAGGTCATTGCAGAGGTTATGCTTATGCACATCTCAGCAGGACCTCATTGACTGCCACAGTAAACAGTGCCTCAAAGAGCAGGGCTCCTGAGGGCTCTAGAGATATCCAGAAACTATAAGCAGGGTAGATAGCTCAGGAATTCGGCACCCTGTCAGTGGGCCTTGTTTTGTAATTTATGCCCCAGTATAACAGAGTTAGACTCATTTATAGGTTCTCTACACATGGCTCTTCTGTCCCTTTTATTTTATTTTTTTTTATTTTTTTATTTTTTTAAAGATTTTTTTTAATTTATTTTATTTTATTTATCCCCCCCCCTTGCTGCTTGTGCCGCTGTGTCCACTTGCCGCGGGTCCTCTCCGCGTCTGCCCATCTCCCCCTTGCTGTGAGGTCCTGCCGCATCAGCCCACGGCGCCGCGCGAGCCAGCCTGCCCTCACAAGGAGGCCCCGGGAAGCGAACCGGGGGCCTCTCATATGGTAAACAGGTGCTCTATCCATTGCGCCACACCCACTTCCTGCCGTGAGGTTGCTGCATCAGCCCACCGCACCGCTCAGGCCACCGTGCCCTCACAAGGAGGCCTGGGGACGCGAACCCGGGCCTCCCATATGGTAAACGGGGGCTCTATCCACTGAGCCACACCCGCTTCCCTTTCCCTTTTATTTGAACCTATAATTAGCACTATACTTGATAAATATATCTCCAAGAGACTTAAATCTTTGATCTTTCCATTTGCCAATTGTGCCCTGAATTTCAGCAGAGTTGCAACACTTACACTCCAGTATATTGAACTCACCCAGGACAACTAACAAGGAGATGATGATAGACAATGACCATCCCAAGGAACAGAGAGTGTCTGCAACTGCAAGCAAGATTGTTCCATCCATCTGCCCAATGGGATCTAAGCTCCCTCTCAATTAGCAGAGCAGGCATCACCATCCCCAAATCCTCAAGATTGGGGAATGAACAATGAACTAACGTAGACTTATTATGATTCTACTATAGACTTATTATTATTCTAGCAACGGAAACTCTTATTATTGATATAAAGGCAGTGGCCATCAGAGGCTCTGAGGGATAGGATAGGAAAGGATAGGTGTAATATGGGGGCATTTTTGGGACATTGGAGTTGTCCTGCATGACATTGCAGTAATGGATATAGGCCATTGTATATTTTGTCATAACCTATAAAATTGTGTGGGAAAGAGTGTAAATTATAACGTAAACTGTAATCCATGGTTAGCAGCAATGCTTTACTGTATGTTCATCATTTGTAACAAATATACCACACTCTAATGAGGGATGTTGTTGATATGAAAAAGTGTGGGAGGCAGAGGGAGGTGGGTATATGGGAATCCCTTATATTTTTTTATGTAACATTTATGTAATCTAAAGGTACTTTTAACAAATTATTAAAAAAACCCAGAAAACTACAAGTGTTAGAGACGATGTGGAGATATAGGAACATTCATTCACTGCGGGCAGGAATGCAGAATGGTGCAGCCAATGTGGAGGACAGTTGGACCATTCCTCAGCAAGCTGAGTATAAAATTTCCATGACCTGGAAGTCCCACTACTAGGTATATACACAGAAGAAGTGAAACCAGGGACATGAACAGATATATGTACACCAATGTTCACATTGTCATTATTGACAATTGCAAAAAGATGGAAGCAATCCATTCATCTCTGAATGGATAAATTAAATATGGTATATACATATGATGGAATATTAATCAGCTGTAAGAAGGAATGAAATACTGACACATGCAACAACATGGATGAACCTTGAGAACCTTGAGAATGAAATAAGTCAGACACAAAAGGACAAATATGTATAATCTCAGTGATAAGAACTAAGTATAGTGAGCAGATTCATGGAGGTAGAGTCTGGAAGTTACGTGACCATAAGATAGAAAGGGAGTAGAAAATGGTGAACTGATGCTTAATCTGTGCAGAATTTATAATTAGGTTGATTGTAATTGTTTGGAAGTAGACAGAGGTGATGGTGGTGCAGCAAAGTGAGTGTAATTAACAGCCCTTAAGTTTGTGTGTGAACATGGCTGAAAGGTGGTTTTGGGTGGTATATGTTGCTGGAAGGAAAGCTAGAAGATAAAATGGGGGATTGTATAACACAGTGAACTGTGTGGTGGTTGAGGATTGTGGTTAATATTACAAATACAAGAATGTTCTTTCAAGATCTATAACAAAGGTACGTCACTAGTACTGAGTATTGATGGTGGGGTGGTATATGGGGAAAATTTCACCTAAAGCATACTTCTATGGGATATAAATGTATCTGTGTTGCATGTTTTAGTCAGTAAAAGGGTGCTGATGCAAAGTACCATAAATCTGTTGGCGTTTATAAAGGGTATTTATTGGGGGTAAAAGCTTACAGTTACAAGGCCCTAAAGAGCCCAACTCAAGGTTGCTTTCTCACCAAAGTCAGTTGCTACATGTTGAAGCAGATGGTTGCCAATTTCTGCGATGGTTCAGCCTTCCTCTCTGAACAAGCTGGCTTAGGGCTTGTTTCTTTCTGGGCCTGCTCAGCTGCTCAGCTGCAAACTATCAGGTGAATGGCTCATCTCTCTCCAGGGCCCCAGGATCAAGCATGACAAAGCTCTCTGTCTTCCTGTATTTTCTTCTGTTTGTCTTCTTGAGTGAGTGTCCGTTTATATCAGCCATCCAAGGGGGTAGGGACTCAACACTGAGTCTCACCTTACTGACAGGTCTAATCACAACCCTAATCTTAACAGATAATTTAATCAAAGACATCTCAGGGAATCTAATAAAATGGGATCACACCCAGAGGAACAGACCAGTTTACAAACATAATCTCTTTTTTTAGGGATTCATAAATAATCTCAAACTGGATAGAGTTCCACATAGTAGCTATCAAAATATTAAACTTCCCTCCTGGGGAAGTTCTGCTACTTTCTCAAACAAGATGAGAAAAAAACCTCTGGAATATGTAAGCCTTGCCTAATTAAAAAACAAACAAACAAACAAACAAAAAACAGGCCAATAATCCAAGCCCTTGATCTTATTGCTTGCATTTATGAACCTTATTCCTGTAATAATGAAACTAAGCCTAATTATAATTAATGCATAAGAGTTACCTCCTGAAAACTTCCTTCTTACTCAAATGTGATCTCTCTCTAAGCCAAATTCTGCAAATAAACTCACTACCTTCCCCCTAACATGGGACATGACTCCCAGGGTTGAGCCTCCCTGGCACTGGGGGATTATTCCAAGCATTAATCAGCAATGTATTTGGAAAAAGACCTTGACCAAAAGGGGGAAATAGTAAATAAAACAGAGTTTTTATGGTTAAGAGATTTCAAAATGAATTGGGAGGTCATTCCAGAGGTTACACTTATGTAGATTTCAGGCAGATTTCACTAACTGCCACAGTAAGCAAAGCCTCAAACAAAAATGCTCCCAAGGGCTTTAGGGACGTATGGACACCATAGGCAAGCCACACAGTCTCATGAAATTAGCACCCCCTCAGTGGGCCCTATCTGGGAATATATGAAAATCTATTTCCCCAATAAACATTGTTACACTCATCTATAATTCCCCTAACCCTTATTCTTCTACAACTTTTCAGTTGAACCTATAATTTCCAGTGTATCTGTTAAGTATATTTCTCAAAGAATTAAATCTTCAGATTGTTAATATGCCAGTTGAGCTTGGAAACCCAGCAGAGTTGCAGTTAACTCCTACTCTCCAGTTCTTCAGATTTGCTCTGGACAACTAACAAAATGATGGTGATGGACCAGTCCCATCCCAAAAACAAGGAGTATCTTCAAATGCAAACAAAACAATTCCTTTCTTCTGCCCCATAATATTTACATCCCTTCTCAGCCTGAAGCAGTCAGAATGGACATTGTCCCAAATCCCTCAAGACTGAGGAATGAACAAAAAATAAGGGGTAGTATACCCATGGACCAAAGCAGATTTATTGTTATTATAATTATTATCTTGTGTTAACAAAGTAACTTGTAACATTGATATAAGGAATT
>JAQZBX010012783.1:0-40748 GCA_029593785.1 Cabassous unicinctus | reverse complement strand
AGTGGGTTTACAGAACAATCATGTGTAATTTCACATTCTTTTAAGATAATTTCTCCTCTTTGCTTACTTCTGGCCTCATATCTTGCCACTCCCCTACCCCTGCCGCCTTTCTTTGTTCCTACAGCAGGTGGCTTTGTTTCGTCTCCTTAATTTGTCACCCATGCTTGCTGCTTCTGCTAGGCCTTTGCACAGGCTGTTCCTTTAGCCAGGACATTGCCGAAGTGTCCCCTCTCCCCGCCCGTCTCCCCCCCCCCGCCCCGTTCATCTTTAAGGCTTAACTGTCACTTTTTGAGAGGCCTTCTCTGGCATACCATTCTAAATTTAGGTTCTTTGTCACACTGTTTCATAGTTTCTATTCTTTTCTTTCATAATGCTTATTATAGTTTGCATTATAGTTTTTTTTTTCTCTTGTTGATTACATGTTTGATGATTATAGATTGATGAACAGGGATGTTTAGTTTGCTGCTATATATCCAAAGTCTACCTCATTGCCTGACAACATAGTATGTACTCAATAAAAATCTGCTTAATGAATAAATTAAAAATATTTTTAATATTGGCATGAGAATTTGAAATATATCACTATTCTGATGGATTTCAAAGAAAAGTAGTTCTTTTATAGATTATCATGTAATATCACTATTTTCTCCTTTACTAGAGATGATTGAGAATTGATTGATTTATTTTTTGCTGTTTGTGAGCCAAAAAAGCAATGCTTATTTGCTGCTTTAATCAAACATTTTATGTTTATATTTATTTTGCATTTATGTATATGCCAATAAAAATTCTCCAACTTGAAAATAAAACAAAATCTCCCCTTTATTTCAAAATTAGAATATCAGTGTTCTCTTCGTTTTATCTACTGTTGACTGGTTCAGCTATTTAACATATTATGACTCTTATGTGAGCATTACCTTAGAGGTCCTTTGGTACATTTTCAGCCGTTGAAGGTATAAATATTTAACTTGTATAATGCCACTTGTTTGTGTTTGGAGAATTCTTCTTTATTAAGCAGTTTTATAAGCAGTGAATTGATTACTTGTTTAAACTTTGTAACTGTGATCTGTTTTACTTATGGATATTCTAGTTACTTGTTATTAAACCAATAAGTTATGTATTATACAGAGAGAAGCCATGAGAAAAGTTTGACAGTGACTAAACTTAACCATAAACTTTTTATCAATTGCTTTTTATTGATTATCTGTGGGTATTAAATGGGAATAAAAATATTAAAAGATGACGCCTTTGGTTTTAAGGTTGGAGCAATTAAAAATAGAAGGGAAAATATGGACTCTGATGTTGAAGTACGGTGATCATCAGAGGCTGCGAATTCTGAGTCTCTAAGGGAGGTTTTCCCTTCCTGTTTGTGGATATCAGTGTTAAACCTGGTTGCCTGAGTTTGAAACCATTATATTTTTGTTAATTGGGGAGAAAAGTTACTGTGGCTTGATTTCACTAAGGATTAACTTAAATTCCTTGTGAATGGTATCACCCTTCTTTGTCCATGTGGCCATAAAAATAACGGTGACCTTGAACTTGATTTGGACAAGACAGGCAAAATAGCATCCTATTGTTCCAGGCCTCCCAGATCATTTTTGTAATATCAGCTGGCTACTCAGGTTGGGAACTCCCGCTAACCCTGTGCATATGCCTGAGTATTCTGTTTGAGTGAATTGTAGATTTATAAAATTGCTCGTTGTTGATTGAGATTCGCTGTCTTCCAGCTCTTTGAGTTATCTAATTTCTTGGGTTATTAGGCTTTTATAGTGTGATTCTCATGGTAACAAATGCGTAATATTGACTAGTTAGGGGTGCTTTACAGGTGTAAACATATACAATTGATATAATATCTAGCATAACATTTTTCCTGTCATACAGCTATGATATATCTCAGTGCTGATAGTAATAGAACCTTACCCCTAAATGATTTTTTTTGGGTTGTTTTTCAAAAGCACTTTGAAATAGGTTATTTTCTCTTGAATCTTAGCAGTCTTAAAGTTGATAGAATGTTTTTGTTTTTGTTTCACAGAGGAAGAAAGAGAGTCTGGGGTTTGCTTATTCAGTCAATAATTAAATGAGTTCCTACTGTGTATTATGCACTTTTCTCAGCTTGTGCATAGAATGACTCTACAACGATTTAGTAACAATAGTAGTAGTAATAATTGTAGTAGGAGTGGTTGAAAATAACAGTACATATTATGAGCCAAACTGTTCTAAGCACTTTACATAGATTGACTTATTTAATTCTCAGAACAACCTTACTATGTATAAGTACCCTTATTATCCCCATTTTACAGGTAAGGAAACTGAGGCAGAGCACGGTTAAGTAATTTATTCAGGGTCACATAGCTAGTAAGCGGGAGTTGGGATTCAAATCCAGGTAATCTGGTTCTAGAGTTTTTACTTGATTACTTTGATCACTTGCCTCTAGCATATGATCAGATCCAGTGTGTTCTGTTTCTTCATCAGTTTGAGTGGGGATGCTAATCTTGTTGCTGTGCTCAAGAATTTAAGTTCCATGAGATCAGGGCCCTGCTCTAGTTAAACTGCTGTAATCCCAGTGCATGGAATAGTGCCTGGCTCATGGTTAAAGTTCTGTATTATCTGTTGAATAAATGAATTCAAAGATGTAGCAGAAGAAAACACAAGCATCCAGGATAGGAATATAATCAGCACTAGATATTTTGCCATCCTATTACCATTAGATCCACAGTCATTTTGATAGATTTGACTAATTTCAGTTCTTCCCAGATTTGTTACTCTGTTATTTTAAATTCTCTCTCTCCTTCCCTGTATATCAAATGGGTATAGTTACTGAGTAGGTACCAGGTGTATATCATTATATCTAGTGAGGGTATAGGCAAAGGTGTCCTCAAACATGGTTTTTGTCCTCAAGGAGTATATAAGATATATACATGGGGAAAATATATGGCAGTCTAAGAGCTAAGTAATAGTTTTAAACAACATGAAATGAGAAATCGAAGAATCAGAAATTCAGAGGTAGAAATCTTGAGATGTCATTCAACCCTTGGTTTATAGATGAAGGAACAAGTTCAGAGAGGTTAAGTGAATTCTCTGAAATAGTGCTGCAAAATATTTCTTAGTCTGTAATTGAAATTCTGTTTTTCAAATGATAAAGGAAATTGTATTCAGAATTCATAAAAGGGATAGAGTTGACCTTTGGTAGGCCAGGAAAGCAGTGTTACTCGAATTGACTTTTAACAGTTTTGCGGTGGAGAAGAAATTTTCAGGCAGGAGACTATTAATAAAAATGGGGTGAATAAGAAAAACATTCTGAGCCACAGTGAAGCAACAGATAGATTCAGCTAAAGAGTTTGTCTGAGGATGTGATAAGGAATGAGGGTTGAATTGGGGAATGATTTGGCTCCCACTTGTTAATGAAATGGTGTTCAAGGTAAATTAATTTAACTGGAATCTGTAGTTTGGATTGGAGTAGGGGAACAACTGGAAGCAGGAAGAACCAGTTATTAAGAGTGTAAGTTTTTCTATTTGAAAGAAATAAGTCAGGGAGATAGTGATTTCCATTGTAAAATGATTTAGTGCAAGAATCCTTTGGTTAGCAAATTCATTGAGTTGTAAAAACCCTGTATTCACTTGCCTAACTTCTCCTTCAAAGCAATGTTTCTCTTCTTATTTTGAAAAAGAAAAAAAATTAACCTAGTTTCCTGGAAAAGGCACAATTTTGAAGGTCTGAAAGATAAATGGTTATAACCTTAAGATAGGATTTTTGGTGATTTATTAAGTTTTCATAGGGTTTATCCATGTTTGTAATCCAAAGCAGATGTGTCCTGAGTATGTTTAGTAAAGTGAAAAGAAAACCAAGTGAATGTGAGCTAATATATATATTTATATAAATATTATATTCATAATATTTTGGGTCTTTATATTTGTGATTGTAGAGATCTTTGCCTGCTTCCTTCCATGCAGCCCAGATTCTCTTTGCCACTTGTATCCATGCAATGGAAAGAGGAAGAATTAGTCCTATCCCCTGGGTTACCTTGAGGACACTACCGAAAGAGACATGGTATAGATCTTAAATTATTTAAAGAGTGAAAAATATTAATGCCACCATTGATACTAAATGTAACTTGATTATTTTAATGACGTTTAATGTGTCACAAAGCTAACTTTTACTCCTTTATATGTTTGTGCCTTTTTTCACCTTGTCATTTTTAAAGTTGAAGAATGTAGGTATACACATAAAGGAATATAGTATTTCAAAAAGAATATTTTAAAATTGTCCTTGAGTTAAAAATTCTCATAGATATCTGAAAGAATTTAATTTATTTAATAAGTATGCACAGCACTGTCCTTAAGGAGCCAAGAGTTGAATTCAAGAATATATATATGAATGAAATAGCAGGTCTCATATTATTTTCCTACCATTTTTGGTTCTTTCTTCAGTTCCCTCTCCCCTCACCCATTATAAATTTATTTTATCTTGCAATAAATATATATTTGTCTTTGAAATCTGCTTTAAATATTGTAGGGAACAGCTTTGGATAGAAACCCAATAACTGGGAAAAGTATGACAAAGTGTAGGATATGATGTGTCACAAGCAGTATTGGGAGCCAGATAAGGTAAAGATCACATACTTTTGAGGAGGTGACATTTGAGAGGAGTTTAGTAATGTGGGGATAGTAAGTCATTTTAGTAGAGAAAAACAAGAAAGGTTCAAAGTTCAGGGAGTGGTTATAGCAAAGAATAGAGGACATAGTCTTAGGTTGAGAAGCCTTAAATGCAGGATTGGGAAATTGGGCATAATTGGACTTGGAATGGAGGGTTCATTTTAGCAGAGTAGTGCCTTGATCAGTGCTGTATTTTAGGAAAGTGATGGCTTTACTTGGGATTTCTGGTTTCTTCCTTCCTTTATAGGGTGTGAGGTACGAGAAACTCAGTTATTCCTTTTCCCTTAATTGTGGAAATGAAGACACATTCTCTTTGGGTTATAATCCAAATTTATGGCTTAAATCAGTGACCTTAACTAAATTAAGGAAAGGTAAGGAGGCTAGGACTCAATCCACATATGGTAACTGTCCACTTATGCAGAGCTCGAATAACCTAATCCTTTGGAACAGCTCTTGGGATTTAAAGGCCTCCTAGAAGTTGCTTTCACAAAATAAAGCCATGATGTTCCCCACCCCTCCACCCCACCCCCTGACCAGTCTTGCATAGCATTGTCGTTTTTTGGACTTATTTTTATTGTCTTCTTATGTTTGCTACCTTTTAGCATCTTCAAACAGTTGGGGGAGGGGAAGGAAAAAAGGGATTTTGAGGCACATATATTGGGAAAGTAATGTTTTATAGCCTCACCTCAAGGTAGGAGTTAGACATTTTAAGAAAATCCTAAAGAAATGTGATTTGGTATTGGATGTTCATTACTTGAAAGTGAGATTATATCTGGTATGTTATTTTAAGGAAATGTGGATATAAAGGATAAATTCCAAATAGTATTAATTACTGAGGTACAGAGAAGTTATAAGGAGACCCTGTTTTTGGTTGTACTTGCCTTCACTGTATTATTTTAATCTTAGACAAGTCGCTTTTCTGTCCCATATTGCTTTTTTTCCCATTCTAAGATAAGTGCTTTATAATTTACTAGCTTTCAGGACTACTGAATTTATTCTGTAAGAAATTCATAATATGTTATAAATAAAGATGGACCTCTACAGATGAAATTACAGAGAACATTTTCAGTAGTAAAATAAGTCCCTAATAGATGCTCAGATTTAAGTAATTATTAATGATTTTTATTTTTAATGAAATTACTAATGAATAAATGACATCGAGTATCTACTCTGCATAAGGTGTTACTGATTTAGATACTTTGGTATAATAAAGATACCCTTCTCCAATTCTTTTCCTTGAAATTTTTTTTATTACCTTTCTTCAACACAGTAAATCAAATATTTGTTTCAAGTGGAAGTGATTTCTCTCATTCACATTTTTTAAATCCCTGTTTTAGAAATGGACAACCCAACCAACTTTCTTTCATTGGAAAGTTTTTGTTTATGCTTAATATTAATTTTGTTTCTCATTTGCGTCTTTTAGACAGTTTTGTTGTGGTACTTTTGACAATGACAAGTATTCCCTTTCTGTTGAGGAAATGTTTTACAAATTAATTTTAAAATATAATATTCAGTGAAACTTAATTTAGTAAATTTATTTTAGAAAGAATGCTGCTTTGTAAGTTAACTTTGTTTTTTGTTTCTTAAAATGTGTTTCTTCGGGTGCAGGGTGGTGAGGTATGTGAATTAAGAAAATTAAGAAAATCCCTTGTCTTGGCTGTAGTGCTTGTTCACAGATCAGGTGCCAATAAGCCATTATAAATCTGGGTCTTTCCTTTTCTTTGTCTTTTAAAAGACCTTAATTCTGTAGTTCATCTTAACTTTTCTTTGAGAGTCAGGTAAGCAGCCATGTCTTATCTTTCCCTGATGCTCCATGTATTGTAGAGTCTTGGAAGAAGGGGTTTGTTTGAGCATTCCTAAATTATTCTTCATCTTCATTGTGTTATTTTCCTTTTTGGGGATTCACCATACATTATTCATCAGTTACTCTCTGAAATGACAGCAGGATTTGTACATTTGTACAACTGCTTATATTTTATTAATAGGAATTTTACTTATTTTGAGGCTTCAGGCAGGAAGGGTGAATCCAGAATGAGGAGATGGAATAAATTCAAACTAGATACCTGTATTAGTCAGCCAAAGGGGTGCTAATGTGAAATACCAAAAATGGGTTGGTCTTTATAAAGGGTATTTATTTTGGGTAGAAGTCCAGTTACCAGGCCATACAGCATAAGTTTCTTTCCTCACCAAAGTCCTTTGTCACGTGTTAGAGCAAGACAGCTGCCGACGTTTGCCAGGGTTCAGGCTTCTGGGGTTCCTCTCTTCTCGGGGCTGCATTTCTCTCCGGGCTTAGCTCCTGTTTCCTCCACAAGGTCAGCTGTAGACGATCAGGCGAACGGCTTGCTTCTCTTGTCCTGGGGCCTTCTTTCCAACATCAAAACTGCTTCTCAAAAGACTGCTTCAACTCTGTTCTTTGCCTTGCCTTTTATATTCAATTCCCCACCCACCTGGGGTAGGGCTCAATGCCCTACTGACTGACATGGCCCAGTCAACTCCCTAATCATAATTCAATCATGCCCAGATTAACAGATCAGATTACAGGCATGATCCAATTATATTTTTGGAATTCATAATTACAAATTCCCCAACGGTTACAATACCTTTCTAGCTTCCTATCTCAATCCCTAAACCCTATATATAATAATAAACTGTGATATCCCAAGCCTCCTAGGAGAAAGTATGTTTAATGCTTATTGAAGGTACATAGTGTTTGAATTGGCAATCTCTTTAGTTCCTTTTTTCCCTTCAATTTGTCTAAGATGGATATGTTCATGAGGGGACCTGAGGATTGTGAGAGTTCATTTTAAAATTTCGTTTACTATATTTTTGGCTAATATATCATTATAGGTAAAATATTATGATGTTAAGTAACTTGGTCATGTGCTTGCTAAATTATGGAGCTAGTATTCCAGACTTGGGCAATTTGATTCCATAGCCTGCATTCAACATATTCTGGAGATTGCCATGCCACTGATCAGTAGCAAGTGGTGACAGCTGATAAGTATAAAAGAACAGTCCTTAGCCAATGAATATGGAGCCATTTGGCCCTGTAGACTTCAGTAATTCCTCAGGGTGCCACTATTTTAAAGAGTTATATGGTAATTGATGTTCCTAACGATGATCACTTTAATCTTAATTATTTTCCGAATACATTTTGAAAATGTTTTCTACCCCAAATGCTTAAAATTTCCAAATTTGTTGTTAAAGAGTAAACTTTAAATTTGAAAACTTTGCTTAAGTGGGATCCAATCTTTGAAGAATAAAAGAATATAGAGACACTAAGTTTTATGATATGGTAGAATATCATTGGTCTCATTTAGTGACAATTTACTGGAAGGTATGGGATTGATACTGTTGGTATTTTCTTTAAGCTTGATATGATCAAATTACATTAAAATAAATTTTAATAGAAATCTCACTTTAATATCAGTTGAATCATAATAGCACATTTATGACACAAACCTTTAGTTTTGAATGGCTATAGCTTATATTAACATTGCATGTTTATTATTGGAAAAAGAAAATGCTAATTTATATGAGCAATTTAATATTCAGTTGAAAAATAGGATTTGCCTTGTCTTTTCACTATCCTGGAAGGAGGGGAGTTTTATTTCTTGCCTAAGACAATTGCATTAGGTATTCTTTTAATTCAGAACTGCTTTCCTTCATTTTCATTGTATTCCTATTCATTACATAAACATTGGAGCTATAGAAAGAAGCAGTTGGAATTATTTTTGAATTGTTAGTGAGCAGCAGTAAAGAACTATCTTAAAAGATATAGTAGCTTAATTTATAATTAAATAGTAATATAGTATAAATCTTATTTGCATGTTCTACTTTCCACTAATATGAAATGGCCCAAAGCTGCTAAAAGCCAGTAATTTTCATATCTTGTACAACTTGATTGAATTTCTAGATATTTTACTCATTTGATGCTTTTGACAGCCTACAAGTGCCATTCTTTCTCGTCCAGGTAGGCAGTCACAGGGAGGAGAGAGTGTTTTAAAAGTGTGTTAATTTTTGTGAAATGGACATGTTAAAGATCTGCTTTGGGTTTTTTCTTTTATTTAGAGGTTTAGTTATCCTTACAGTTGTACTCAGATTCTGAGCCCATGATGATTACCATTAGCTTTACATTAGTGTGCAAACAAAGGCTTTCAACAGGTAGACATATTGGCCTAACAAAACCCAAGTTGGGCTGTATTTGAGCATATGAATTTGTGACCTAAATTTCATTATTGCCAAAGATCTGAGTTAGAGGCTTAATGTGAGCAGGAAAGAAGAAACAGAGGGAGAACTGGCTAGACAATCACTGAAGGGGGCAGGCATCACTGAAGGGGATAGACAGGTGGGAAGAGGATCTGGTAATCATAGCTGCTTTCTTAAAAAACGCCTGCTGCAGACATCCTTTAGGGCACGTGCCGTTGTTGCCGATGTCTTTATATCTTGCTATATAAAGTATTTTTAAAATTACACAGCTATATAATGAGTTGTCTGTTAGCCTGTCACTCTTTAACAGTTGTTTTCTGGTATTCTGATGATTTATTTATTTAAGACATAAGAGCAAAGGTACTAGAGAGACAAAAATAATACAAGGTTTTGGTCATCAAGAGGTTTTCTAGTACCTTGAAGAAGCATCATAAGATCTTGATATTCCTTCTGCATTATCCAGATTAATTTGTATTATGCTCAATGTTTTTTTTTTGTATTCAAATTAACTTGTGTTATGCTTAGTGGTTTTTTAAAATTCAAATTGGTTGCTTATTCTAGTCTGTAATGTAGTTTAATGATCACCAGCCTTGGCATCAGACCTGGTAGCTAATACTTTCTCTGTTACCTCTTTATTGTATGACCTTTGCACATGAGCTAACCTCTTTAAGACCAGGTTTCCTTCCCTCTTCAGTGGGGTTAATAGCTACCCTTTCACTGTTGTTGGCTGGATTAAAAGAGAGATGGTGTGTAATGCACCTGGCTCAATTCTTGGTAGTTCTGCAAATGGTGGCTGCTCCTATTATTACTGTGCAAATAAGAATGATTCCTTTTGTAAGCACTGCAAATTAAAAAAAAAAAAAAAGCTTACATACATGTTCAGAGACTTTCTAACTATGATTCTGTACCTTTTTGGACATTTTTGGTGCAGCCTTTCTCAACTGTGGTTCCACAGGAGAATTAATCCCTGTCTCTTAAGGATGGTGTGTAGCTAGTATACCCATTCTAGAAGCATAAGAGAAAAATGAATTTACATACAATGGGTGCACCAAGGTTTAATTATTTTGCTGAATCCCAGGCTGCTCAGACTATTCTATATCCGTTTGAGAAGTGTTTCACAATTCTTTCATACACAGCAACCAAAGTTATTGCAAAGCATTCCTTCCCCTTTTGTTACTGGGGGATACTTAGAAAGAATGTAGTGTCTTGTAGTAGGTTGTTAATACTCCAAAATAGAACAGTTATCCTAATCAAGTGATTCTCAGACTTTTTCATTATAAAGACTTTTAGAGGGGCATAGTGCTTTGAAGACCATCTGTTCTATCTTGGGCCCATATGGAACTGAAAACTATCTCCTTAGAATGAATGGAATTAATCAGTTTATTTTTAATGAGGTAATGAGTCAGTACCTGGTTTTTAAGTGTCAAAGATTCCTTCATCTAGATTTTAAAATCTAGTATACATCTTCAAAAATAATGTTTTTGGAATACTAGTTCTTTGTCAGAAAAAATTAGTTTTAGAGCCCAGGAAGTTAGAGGAATGCTTTTTGTTATATACCCATCCATCTTGGAGGTTGACTTGCATTTTAGTTTATTAGAGACTGAGAAATTCTGTAGAAGAGAGACAGTTTTATTTGATTGAATCCAACTCTCTCGATCATATAACACCTCTTAATGTCCTGTAGAACCAGTTTTCCTTGGAACACTTCCATTTTATGTATTAGAAATGTTCTGGGTCATGTCATTAAGTGATGGCAGGCCTCTGCTGGAGCCCATTGCTACACTTATCATTCCACCACCCTATATTCTGTAACTATATAGTTCATATTAGAAATAAAAATATAATTGCTGCCATTCATGTGAGAGTACATTCCAGGTGGACCATCTGGCAGACCTTTAAGAACATATTTTGAAAGTAGAGCACAGACACATTTGCAGCTTCACTTAATCGGCCCTGTCTTTGTATATGGTTTGCAGGTCGTAGGCCTTTATTTATATGTGGTAGTTATATTCCTGGGGGGGAAATCTGTAAATAGGATACAAAAGATTAGTTTCCCTATCTTTGAATGTTTAGAGAGTTAACTAATTAGTTGGCGCTGTGCTTCAATTGCCATTAATATTAGAACACTTCTTTACTTTCTATGTTTCTTATGCTAGAGAGTTGAATCCTTGATATTAAGTAAAGGATCCAATGAAATATTCTTGGCTCCAGTTTGTGTATTTCCTATGTTATGCTCATTTGAGAAATGGAATAAGAAAAAAGTACAAAAAGAGATGTCAGAATTCTAAGGAGAAAAATCAGTGGTGAAAAAGATGGTTATTGGTAATATTTCTTAAGATATACTGATAGATTAGGGAAGGCATTTTTGATTCTTTTGAGAATGCCTTTTAAGATAGACTTCCATAAAACTTGTGGACGTCAAAGAGTTTTTAAAGTACTAGCTTCATTTAACAGTTTCAGAGATTTGATATTCAAGTTTTGAAGAATTCAAGAGTGGAAGGAGATTTTTTTTCTACTTCGAAATGCCGTAATCTTGTATATACTCCTAAGTAACATTTAAAGGAGGGACTTGTTAAACGTGTAAAGAAAGATGCATTAGCTTCATTTCTTAATGGCTGTATATCCATCCGAATGTGAAGATCTGACTTGATAAATCAAGAACTTGAGTTTCAGTGGTATTGATACTTTCAGAGACTTAGACCAAGATCTGTCGTGGCTTTTCCAAAGTTTTACTCTGATAGCCAATTTGTTGTTAACTAAACTTTGTGTATCTCATATCAAATCACATGTCTTAAATTGCTAATTTGATGGTGGTGGTGGTCTTTTCCCTTCATATCTTTTCACCATTTCATTTTGGCAATATTTTTCTTTTCAGACATGGATTGTGACTTTATCAAAATTTTATTATTAGAATGTTTGGAAAGTATAAACAGCTGTGAAAGCTGTGAATGATCTGTAGAATATACCAGGATTAAAAGTTTTTCCCTGTATTTAAATTTAGGATAGCATATCAGGCTAGACGTTTTTTGTTTTTCTGGTTTGTAATCTCAGTACTGAGATAACCTAGTGAATAGTTGACAAACAAACCTGATGACAAATATTGGATATTTTTACTTTTAACTGTTTCTGTCAAAAAACACTTCAGCAGCTTGTGGTCTCAGTGATTCTTGACCCAGTTAGAATTGTTTTGTATTTATGTATAATTAAAATGATTAAACTGATTTTTTTGAAAAATATCCTTTGAGATTTTTTTTCTGAACAAAATTTCTGTGTGAAATATGTTTTAAAGTTGTAACAGATTTCTGAAGACCTATAAACTTAAGTAACTCATTGTAGATATTTAAGTTAAAAGGAGCAGTATATCTGAAAATATGTAGGTTTCACTGGTTAATCCAGAGGTTATCAAGGTATGGAAAAGTCACTTAACCTAACCTAACCCAAAGGGGATTGATATATGGTAACCAGAATATCAATTTATAAGATAACTGACATTGGCTATTTTCTGTAGAAACTTCTTGAAGGATGAATTCTCGTAAGCGGCCAGAAGCATGAGATTTGAATAAAGGTTGTTCAGAAGGGAAATTTCCATTATGTTAGGGTAGCTTGCTTTCTTACAGACAAGGGCCCTCAGATTCAGGGTGCTGCCATGATGACTTTCTTCTTTGTTCATGGCAAGTGCAATTGCCAGACGAGTCATATCCTTCAATAAAGTAGATTAAAGGCTTTCCTTGTCATTATATATCTGTCCTGTCTTCTTAAAAATCTACCCCACTTTGACAAAAGAAATTGGTGAGCACCCTGTTCTTACCTAGATTGTTGAGTACTTCTGCAGGTGTCTCATACCAAACTTATATTGCTTCAAATGGAGATGCAGAAAGGCATGGCTTTCTTTTGATCTTGTCTTTATGGAAGAATTCGGATAGATATATTGTAAACTGTCTATAAATATTTAAAATATATTAAAATTTAGGACCACTACAACATTCAACTCTATTAAATATTCTGTAAACAAACCTGGGCAAAAGAATTTGAGATCTGAATTGTAGAGAATAAAATCCAATTTATTATTGCAAGATTATTATTTTATGCTTATAACAGAAATGATGAATTAAATCATACTTACAGTGTTTAAATTATATTAAGATAATGAAACTCATTAAACTTTTGTATTTGTATACATTTAAAAGACTGTCCTATATATTTGTTAGGCAAGTCAGTAGATACGTAATCTGATTACATATCTGAAATTCTGATGAGGAGAAAACCTTTCTGTGCCTTGCTTTTTTGCAGGTACTTAAAAGGTGAGGGGGATTTCTGATTACCATTTCAGCTTGCTTTTAGATATAGGCTTTTCATGTTGAATAGAAACATCTGTTCCTAGATTACTTACGTTGCTGATTTTGAGTTAAATTTTGCTACATTTCCAAGTTCTATTGCCTGGTCAGACTTTCATAGATAGATTGAAAAGGCAATGCAAATAGCCGTTAACTGATATGTGCTTAAAAGAAATTGAGGTAAGGAGTTTCAGAATTCTGCTTGGAAAAGAATGTGTTTATTCTAGCATTATCATATACTAAGTATTTAAAAAATATTTCATTGTTTATACTTTTCCAAATCATATTATTTTGATAAACTAGTTAAAATTCAGCATCCTGCAGTTAAACTGGTTTGAATTCCTTTCACTACAACTTAACTAGGTATGTGATCTTAGGTGAGTTACTTCATCACTTTGGTCCTTAGTTTATTGGTAAAATTGTGATGATGATACTAAGCTCTCGCTAAATGTTAAAAAATACAATAAAACAAAAGGTTAAAAGTATTTACTTATAACCATCTTTATAAATGGAGATGAATTTTTTGGGAGTTTTATCTCTTTAAAAAAATGTAAGAAGGCTATTTATGGCACTAATTTTATCTCATATGGGAATTTTAAAAGAAAACGAGCAGAATGTCTTCCATTTTGAATAATGCTGTAATAAAAATTTACACCTTGATAATTTTAATTTGAAAGATTTTTTGTTTTGTTTTTAATCCACCTATTGTGCCATATGCTTGCTGAGGTCTAGCATTAATATCTACATTTTTTTTTTTAATTTTTTTTTTAGGGGGTACTGGGGATTGAACCTGGGACCTTATACATGGGAAGCAGGTGCTCTCAAACCACTGAGCTACACTTGCTCCTCCACATTAGTTGTTTTAACATAGGCATAATTATTATTTTCCTGTTTGTAGGAGAGAGTTTCTCTCTTGATCTCTAACATAATGTCTTCTCAATCAAAGTTCTCTATAGAGAACTATTTAGTGCAAAAAAAAAAAAAGGAAAAAAGACAAATCCAGTATCATTTGATTAATTATATGATATTAATACAGAACATTGCATGTTGTCATTTCCATCAGGATTAGTTCTTAAAGATTGGGCTAAACTTTTCTTGTGAATAATAAAAATTGTAGATTTATATTTCTTAGGTTCTCAATAGCTATTCCATTAGGTATGTCAAAATATGGTACTGTATTCAACATCTCTTTTTAAAAAATTATTTTAACTGTCTATAATGAAATAACTCTAGATTTACCAAAAAGTTGCAAAAATAGAACAGAGTTCTCATACACTCTTTACCCAGCTTTTCCTAATTTTTGAATTTAACAAAACCATCGTACAAATACGAGTACAGATACTAAAACCAGGAAATTAATATTAATATAGTGCTATTTACTAATCTATAAACTATTTGAAATTTTGATTGTTGTACGTTCTTTCTGGATCCAATCCAGTAACCCATATTGTAATTAGTTGTCATGTCTCCTAGGTTTGGTTCCCAGTGCCTCCTAGAAAACCACCACAACAAAAAAACACCAACAAGCAAAACAAATGAAAAAACCAACTCAGGGGAGCTGATTTGGCTCAGTGGTTGAGCGCTGGCTTCCCACATACGAGGTCCCGGGTGCAATCCCTGGCCCCCGGTACCTCAAAAAAATAAAAGTAGAAAGATGATTCTCTTTGATAGATTATATGTACTTCAACATATGCTGGTCATGATGAAAACAGACAAATATTCATACTGGTAAATAGGTGGAAAAGATGCTAGAGAAATATAAGTAATTGGCTTATTTATGAAAAGAATGTTTTAGAGTAATTTAGAAATTTTCTGAAAATTACTTTCATGAAGGTTTTCTTTTTTGTTAAATACACAAGCTTTTTTTCAATCAAAGGAGACAATTTTAAGTATTGAAGTTATACCTTTTAGCCCTGAGGTTGCCTTTTTTAATCTTTGTTATGGTCATATCAACCATAACGTGCAGCTCTATTTTCATGATTTGTCTTTATCCGTCACACTAGAGTAGATACAACTCCTCTAAAATATATATTGTATTGTGTTTTTTTTTTTAATCTGTTTTGCTGCTTCATCTTACATTACACCTTAGTGAAGTAACTCATGAGGAGACGGTTGGGTTAGATATCTGTTGCTTGCAATCTTTTAACAAATAGTTGACATTTAAATCTCGTGGAGTAACTTGAATTACAGTAACATTTTTTGAATGGTGTCTTTTCTGAGAAGATTATGAGGGATATATATATTTTTAAAAATATGGGTAAATCTTGAAGTTAGTTTAGATTTTGACCTTTTAAAACATCCTAATAATTGTTTTTCATTCTCATGACAACTTTTTTTTCTTTTAAGAAATTGTTTTCCATGATTAATTGCATAGCCTCATAATGTTATGCTTTGCTTTAAGTTCCAGGTTTTCTTAAGCCTATTCTGGTGTTTATAAAGTATATCCTACTTGCCATCAGTACATTTGAGATTTGTGATCTAGAAGTAATCTTTTCCTTCAGAGTCAGTCCAATGCCTTGGCTAAGGAAGTTATTCTTTTGGCAAATTTCTCAACTTTTTGAAATTGAAAAAATTTGAAGCTGGGTGTTTTGGTGATATCTGGTTTGTTTTTCCACTAATTTTAAATCTCTGGAAAAGAACATTGGAAAATCTAAGCTAGATTTTATAATTTGGCTAAAATTTGTATCATCTTAGGCTAATAATCCCTTTGAAGTTTATGCTTCAAAGTCAATTCAAGAAGTTGATGACTCCCATAAGAGATCTCTGAAAGTCATGTTTCTGATAAAATTTTTTATTTCCTTTAGGAGTAGGAAGTTTAACTTTCTAGTGTCTTCTTTAGATATCAGCCACTTGGCAAAACTCTCCTTTTACTTTTTTGTTTCTTGATCAGTAGACTTCATTTGTTAAACATTTTTTTCTACTCAGTCTGCCAAGCACTCCTCTAGGGACTAGAGATACAAAGACTCACTGCTTCTGTTAGGTGTATTCTTTTTTTTCTTTCTTGATGCCACCTTGGACTCTGTTGGAAACTACGGGTATTTGTGAGAAATTCTTTTTCTACATGGAAGTGCTTTAGAACCAGGAAGAATAAGTGATAAAAGATAAATATGAAAGATATATGGCGTCATACTTTCAACTTAGCAAAGAACACTTTGTTTTATGAATAGTCTCTGTAAATGTACAAACTCGCAAGTTCAACTTTAAATTTCTCAGCTGTAGACACAAGTAAATAAAACATAAAATCTTTGTAGAAGCATATCACTTCTTGTTTCATTGTTTAAAATTGAGTAGTTGTAGCCTTCCCTTTTTCTTTGATGTTAGAAATGCTTAAAACTAATAAGCAAATAAAAAGAAAAAAAGAAAAAACTGATAAGCACATATGCTCGTTTAATAATTGAGTATTCAAGACAAATACTGCAAATAGTCTAATTTGATGTTCATATCAGAAGAATTTCTCAGTGTTATTTATATATAAAACTAGATTTATTGTTTCTGATTTTAATATAAGTGGACTTTCAGTAAGAATCCATTAAGGTTTTTTGTAAGTATTTATGGACAATGTTAAAATGATTTTTGTTTATCTACTTGTGGATGAATAGCCCTTATAACACCGGCTTGTATTGTTATGTAGCATCTCAGCATTGCTGATGTTGTTAGCTTTGGTTTGGAATTCTTTCATGGTTGAAATTGAAGTTCCACAAGAATATTTTTTTCTCATCTTGAATCATCACACAAAAGAATGCTGTCTATTAAATGGAATTAGATATGGTGCTACTGTAGCATTCTTATGAGCCTCCATCAGTAATAGTCACACCTGAGGCAGCTGTTAACTTGTTTAAATAATGACTGCACTTTGAAAGCCCTTTCACATTTTTCTATATAAATGGTGTATTATCAAATCCATGGAGACTTCATAAATTATTAACTTCTGAAGCAGTAGAGACACCAGCTCTTTCCAGTGATTTCAAAATAATATCTATTTAGGGAAATCGGCTTGTTTTCTCATTTTTGAGTGTATGTTGTATCCAGAAGTTTGGTACTTCAGGCAAATAAAAAAGTAAAATTCTCTGAAAGTGATTTGACTTGGGAAAAACTTGAAAATGAATTCACTTCTCTAGTCAGCTTTTGTATTTAACTTTGTAACCTAATCTAAGGACAATTGTTTTTGTTTTTAACACAAGTTTGTTGTTTTTTTAACCTGTGAATTCTGTGGGGGTGTGGTAAACAAATCAAGGTACTTCAAGCTCCTACTGCAGGAACAATTGTAAACTTAACCCTGATTGAGCAAGATACTATTTCTTGGGAGTTGTTTTTCATTTTCAAAATGAAGTGTGACTGCAAATTAAAAACAAAAATTTGCCGGATATATTTCTTATTTCAAAGAGGACCTCTCCCTTTTTGCCTATATTTTCATGCAGCTATATTGTTATTAGTGATTAGTATTCAGGAAATGAAGGAAAACTGGAAAATTTGGAAAATCATCTCTTATATTTGTAGTTTCTGAGTATGTTTAACTGCATCTTAAAGTAAAATTTTACTTATATGCCACTAAAATACTTTTGTAGCACCTATTTACACAGTATAAAGCACAGTGGAAATATAAATATGCTAGCTTGGATGTACTAATTTTAAGCCTTTTTCAACTCTTAAGGATCCATCCCTTAAAAATACTAGCTGTGAAATACTGTGTTAATCTATTAGGGTTTTTTTGGACTCTTCGGAGTACCCAATTACTTCATATTTCTTAAGATATTCAGTATTCAGACCTTTTTCTAATTGTGCTACTTTTCTCTAGTCGTATCTCATATACTAACTCAGTACGATTATATTATAAAATACTTTTTTAGCTTATTGATTTAAAAGTATAGTTTCTTCTAAACTAAAAAACATTAGAACTTAAAATATTTTGGAAAGTTTTGGAAATTTAAAATGAAAAAGTAACTGCCACTAAAGGCTCATGAAATGCTTTGGTAAAATAGTTATTTATTTGATCTCTTGCTAGGTGACAATTTTCCCCCTTGACTGACTTCTTTCAGATTTTTTTCCTTCCTTCCTCCTTCCCTTCCTCCCTTCCTCTCTCACTAGGTCAAACTGTTTTCCTTTCCCATTTATACAGAATTTAGTGTGTTCCTAAGCAGAAGGGTTTAGTCGTTCATCTTTAGGCTTTTAAAAAATGTAGTCCAAATGTTGTTAGGTAATGGAATAACAATTCCCTTTCAGCTTTGGGTATCTTTCCAAACTGGCCAGCAGAGCCAGGAGGAAGCCGAAGGTATTAAAACGCTAACTTTGGTTGGTTGCTACCTTCTTAGTGCTGAGACTATAACCTTTGTTGGTTGATTGATAGAGAGCAAGAGAGCACAATTCCTCTTCGTTCCACTAACAGGTAAGGAACCCTTGTGATAACCAGTTGCTTTGAGAGGGAGATTACTTGGTAGCATTTTTTCCCCCTAGTTTATCCTAAAATCTAATGTGTCGTTGAAATAGGATAGTATGACTCTAATATTCCGTAGAGCCGAAATTTATCTGACATTCAATAGGGTTGTGTCACTCTGTGCTAAAAAGTAAAATTGATCTGTTTTCCAAAGGCAATATTGTTAAAATTTATCCTGAAGTCCCTAGAACTTTAAATATATATCTGCCTCTTATTCTCCTTTCAGCTTTTCCTTGATCAGGTGCTTTGTGCTTTTGAACTTTCTTCTCTTATTTACCTTATTCCTAAATAAAGCAAATGATTTTCCTGAATCTTTACCATCATCTATTATTTGGGTATGTCTTACTGCTTTAATTTCTACATTGTAGTCATTACTGATTATTTCCTGGTCCTTCTTGACCCCAAACCAAATGATCATGCTTTTAAAAAAGATTTTGAGTCTGTATTATCTATGTCCGCTATTCGTCCTCCCTGTTTTAAGGATGAGTACTTGAGAAATAAACCTTTTTCATTGACAGTAGTCATTACCTTGATAAAATTCAGGCCTAGCTTTTTATTGTTATAATATGGAAGTGTAGTCTGATTAATTCTTTAAACTACTGAAGACTTGAGAACTAAGAACAAATTCAGCTTCTTAGACATTCCCAAGGTTTGGTAGTATTCCTGTTAATATCCTTGATTATTTTGTTTCTCCTTTTCAATCCATCATCTTCTCTTTGATAGAAAAATTAACTGGGTCTCCTCGTTTGAAATGCCTGAGGTTTAAGTGCCTTTAAGACAACTATGATCTTGTTTTCAGTCATAATTTGTCTTTGTTGATTTGGTCTTCGACTTGAAGTTGAGTAGTTAGTCACAGAGTGTGTTATGGCTTAGACCCAAGATAGGTCCCTTTTTAGTAGTTCCTGAGGAATTATTTGTGATGACAGACTTCTAAAATTCAAATTAAGAAGGCACTAAAGAAAGTATGCCCCAAAGGTAGCTCCTTTTTATCCTGAGGATAAGCCATTACACAAACTCAAATGACCAGAGAATGTAATTTCTTAATAAGAATTTTTTCTTAAATCTATATTCAGCTCTCTATTTCAGTGCTTCTCTCCTACCAGAGGTGCAAGGAGTGATCCTAGAACCACAGATACAGCCAAGACCACGGAGAGCTTTTGACGTCAGGGGTCCACTTTCTCCACTGAACCCTTGGAGGCAGAATATCCAGCTTCTGGAGAGAGTGGGAAAGGATAATAAACAAGTGGGTGCTTTCCATTATTTGCTTGGGTTTATTTATAGAGCGGAGTGTCCTTCCATTGCCTGTTTAATTCTATTGGTGAACTCCTTGGGTTCATGTTAGAACCAAGAGGGGCTGTAATCTGTTTGTTTTTCTAAGACTACTAGCTAGTGCCCATTCAAAAAAGAGACCTAAATTTATTTAATTTTCTCTCCAGATAATTAAAGCGGTGGATGATTTGGGACACATGCTTTGGTGAATGCCTGTGTAGTCCACAGGAACTTTAAAAGGGAATATTTGCCCATTTTAGCCTTTAATGGTATTAGTGGACTTCTGAATGCCCTTTTATATTGCAGTAATTAAAAAGTGTCCGTATTTCATCTTTGGGCAAGCAGGACATCTGAACTCTCTTAATTGACACAGTCAGATGTCTGGGTGATATCCTACCCTGTTAGTGAGAACTTTTTGGTCTTTTTCCTACCTCAAACTTTAGGACATCGTATTAATTAGATCTTCTAATTAGAATAATTAGAAGATGCAGTGAAAGAACCTTTATGGTTTTACGGTCAAATCTAGGCTTCATTCTTTAATAAATTAAATATGAATTAATATTAAGTTTCAGGGTATAATATCCCTGAAAGCTACATTTACTATACTCAAAAGTAGTTTTCCTATTCCTAGGAATAATGCTATTGTGGCAAAAGAGCCTTGTCCTAGATTTTTCCCATGGCATTAAGATGGATTTCTCTTAGTTTCTTTGATGCCAAAGGTAGGATTTGGTTCCAGGAAGTTCTTATCATCTACAATGGGTAGAACATGAACTTGGTGCCTTTGGCAAGTTTTCATTTTTCCTTGGTGGATTCCTTCTGTGACTCCAGGTATCTTGATAATGGGAGACTGGTTTATTTGTTCTCTAATTGCCCAGATTTCTTTCAACTGGTAAACATCATACTTCTTCAGCAAAAGGAATTCTCCTAGCAGAGCCTTCATGGATGATGTCTGTCACACATGCCAGCATCTGCAGTTTGGAAGGCAGTGGTGAATGGATCCATGCAATATGTCTAGAAGACACAAGGATGAGAAAGCCACCTGATCTTGTCATTTATAAACTTTAAGATATACTCTGGTTTATTTACTCTTGGTCTGGAAATGGAAAGGCTCAAATAATGAAATAATCTTTTCAGTTTGGAATTTGACATGGCCATGAAAATATTACTTTCTATTCAGAAGACTGAAATAGACGAAGCATGAGAGACTCCTTTCTTTAAAAAGCAGCTCTCTGTATCTGTTTCACTGAAAAGATTTGTGGGATTGAATCTCTTCACCTTAAAGAAACAGGCAAACTTATTTTTTTAAGAAGTATAAAAAATCCAAAAAACTTAATGAACTGATGTTTTTTGCCTGATACTGAAAGAAACTAGTAAATAAAGGATGGACTTTTAAATTATACCCAAATTATTTTTAATACTAGGAAATTCTCCTTTAGCTTATCTTTTCTGTTCTTGAGCCTTATTCTTATTATATTTGACAAATTCACAAAGATTCCAGAAGAGAAGTAGAAGAGATACCTTTTGAGATCAAAGTAGCTTGGTCTGTTGTTTAAAGTATTAAATACCTATTAAACTTCAGGTATTGTGCTGCACTAAAGGCATGCTAAAGTTGGAATGATCTTGTCACAAAGTGGTATTTCACAGAGCAAAGGCAATTAATTAGTATTAGAATAAGTCTATAGATAGGAGTAAGTATTGCAAAAAGGTTATCCAAAACGTCAATTAATTGGTGGAAGTGTAGATATCAATATGTTTCTATTTATCTTTTTGGTTTCTCTTCAATTTGGTATCTATTCAAACTGGTCAGTTAAAATCATTAAGTTATTTTTAGGTCACCTGATGCTGCCAGTTTGTTTTATTTTGGCATAAATTTTAAGAATAGAAGTTCTAGAGTTATCAATATGGAAGATTTAAAAATTTGACTTTGAGCATCTAAAATGTTTCATGAATCCTAGAATTTTTAGAAGTCACTTTTGCTAAAATATAAGCTGTCTTATGCATTTTTTCTTGGTTATCTATGAGAACTGCTTTTTTCTTCATTGATTATAACAATTTCTGTAAATATAGTACTTAAAAGCAAGTTTAAAAGATCTATCTGAACTAAAATTTCCCTAGAGAGCTCTGAATTCCCATAAATGATTACAGCCTTTTATTTTTTATTTGTTTTGTTAAATGTTAACAAAAACAAAACAAAACACAGTTAAAGAACACACATGGATTTAAAAAAAAAAGAAAAGAAAAAAGAAAAAACCACCCAACATTTTAAAAGAACTCTGAACTCAAAGTGAAATTTGCTTGGAAATTGAGATGGTTGAACTCTTGGAACGACATTACAAACTAGTTTTATTGCCTTTGTGATTATTAGCCTTTTGTTTCAGCTTTGAAGAAAAGTGATTTAATCTCTTAATCTCATGCTTTGATTACATTTTAGCTCTGTTCCTTAGAGTGTGCAAAAGAAATGTAAGTGCATTTCTATTCGCTTCATGCCACTAAAAGCTATTTAAAAACTAAACTTTTTGTGTATTAATGTGAATTGATTTGTTTATTTAAACTTTATTTTGATGCATTTTCATTTCAGATTTTTAAATATTTTGTGTCACAATATGCAGCCCTATATTTTTCAGTGTTTATTTTATGAATATTGATATAAGCTAATTTTTTCTTAGAATGACTAATTGTGTAATATTTGTATATGTGATCCTTTTGAAAACTAATAAATATTTTCTCCATGAAAAAATGCACTTACTGATAAATGGCTTATTTCTGTTTCAGGAGTAGAAAATGAAAACTCCAACAGTATTTTTAAGTGTATTTTAATTTTATGTGTCTTCCTCTAAGTATTTCTGAATAATATTATATCCCTGTGTTTTTTAATTTTTTAACCAAAAAAAAAAAAAAATACATTGTTTTAAACTCTTAAAATGATTCTTCATTGGGGTCACCAAGTGTGAAACGTATTAAATTGGTGATCTATTTAGTTTCGTTTTGCATTTTCCTGATTAACTTCATTTTAGCATTGTTTCCAGAATTGGATTTAGGTGCTTTTTTTTTTTCCTATGTCAGTTTTACAAACCATTAAAATTTTTGAGCTAATACTACAAATATCAGAGATTGATCAAAATATAACACCTTACAAAATAGCATACAAAAAGATAACCTCTCATACCCAGTAAAAAGAACATTGGAAAATAATGGCTCATTGGAAAACCACTCAATTACTATAAGAAGAAAAATGTTTTGTATTTTAATATTCTACTTGAAGATATAACCGTAGGAGAAATCTTGACGTAAGAGTCTCTCACTTTTAATGGTATCACGACAACATGGAAAAGGATGAAATTTGGTTTTAATGAAGACAAAGATTCTTGTCTTATATCTACATAAATTTAGTTGGCGCCACAGGAACAATTTACCTTTCCTATGTGGGGTCTGCTAGAAGCAAGAGGATTTCCTTTTGGATTTGAAGAAGAGTTATACCAGAAGGGGACTCCAAATTGTAAAAATAAACATTAAGGAAGGGTCCTAGGCAAGAAATAAAAGTTGAATTCATGACAACATATGGGTTAAAATGATAGTTTGGCTTGCCAAAGAAATTATACTCTGAAAAAATAAGAATTATAAAAGGAAATTTATGCTTTAGAATAGTAACTGTGTTTTTTTGTGGAGGAAGGGAAAAGGGTAAAATTGTTGTCTTTAATTAGGTAAGTTTGGAAAAGACTAGGGAAGGACGATTCTGTGAACAAAATTTTGTTTTTAGAATTAGATTTTCAGGCCTTCTATATTTCAATGAAGGCTGTATTTTGTTTGAAAACAAAATTTGTAAGCCTTTCCTATATATTTATGAAAAGGTGAGGGTTAAAAAAAAATCTCTGCACCAGAAACTTCAAAAGTATTGCAAAGATCTGTAATGGGTGAAATAAGTTTTAAATAATTTAAGTAATTTTTTTTTATTACATGGACTCTTCCCTTAAACTGACAGTAGATTCAAAATAAAATTAAAGAATGTTGTATTTGGCTACCTTTATATCTTTAAGGTATAAGAAGAACACATGCTTACTATTTTACCACCATTGCTTGATAAACTAGAGTATAAAGATCTATTCTGATGATTCTTGTGAGGAAACAAAGGTTTTTGTGTGTATATGTATAAAGTACATATCAGATAAGCAGTATAACTGCAGGGTACTGATATCTTTATAGTTCATTCTAATTATGGGCACACATCTCATTTTACTTTGCTATATATTGAAACAGTTGAGCTCAGATTTCTAAAGTAAAAATGTTAGGAAACTTCACAGTATGCATCGGAGTTTTCAGGAATTATGATCCAAAGGATCTCTGCTCAAGAGGTAAGGTATGGCCTAGGTAGAAAAATTTTCAAAATATGTGCAATGTAATTTTTTTATAAAAATGATGATAAAATAAGCTATAACAATTATCTTTGGATTTTCAGACAGATGTAGAATTATGAAAATAAGTTTTCTTAAAATCATCTCCCAGAAAAGAGAAATAGTTACGCCATATATTTGTTTTTGGGTGACTGACTTTGGAGTGCATCTGGAAGTATATGTGCACATTGGACCCTCTGTGCACTCAGCCTCCTCTGTTCCCAGGAGATCATCCTCCCCTTTCCCCCAGTGTTTGTGCTCCAGATGTAATTTTGTGTTTATTAGGCACTGAGCACTATAAAAGTAGCGTGCTTTGCATAGAAAGTTGAGTACATAGTTCCTGAAATTACTGCTATGTATGCCTATTATTATGTGATAACTAAACAGAAAACAATCACAGTATGGAGTGATTTTTCTTTAGTTTCAGAAATTAATTCAAGGAGCTTTATAAACATTCATTTACATTGTAACTCAAGAATCTATTGTATTAAGAATTAAGAAATAATATTGTTGGCTAATATATAAAATCAGAGGAAAAGTTATCTTACTATTCTTGAAGGAATATTATGTCCAAAGAATTGAATGTTAGCACAATGCTTAGTGTCATTTCTAGAAATAAAGGAAAGTGCAATAGTAAATATAGATCTGAAAAAATGGATAAAGGGTTTTTCTTAGAATTAAATTACTGAAGTACTAGTATAATCTATTTTAAGCAGTAGAAGGTAACATAGAAAACACAGTATTCTTCTGTCCTGTGTTTTAATTCCTTTTATAAGAATTCCAGCTCAGGAACATTTGGCTCTCTGCTTCAAATAATTTGCTATCTATTCCACTCTTCCCCTTTATGTAGAACAAATTAGAGGATTGATGTGAACTAGTGATGGGGCTCACTGCTTCCCGAGGTGGCTGGTGCCATGCTCAGGATGCTCTTTACAGTGAGAAGTTGATCCAGAATTTGCTCCCATGTCACTTTTTCTTTGAAAAGTACCTTAGGCATTATCTTAAATGTTTAGTACCCTCATTTTATGTATAAGATGATTGATACCCAGAATTGTCACAGACATCCCCAATATCATGCAAATAATGAGCAATAAATTGCCAATAGGACCCAAGTCGCTTGACTACTAACTCAGAGATTGGCCTTCTCCTGTTGATCTTAGTTCCGGACAATGCAGCAAGTCTGATCCCCTTTAAATATGACAGCCCTTCAAGTCTTTGAAGAGAGCTCTTAGACCTCATTATTTCTAAGCTCAAGTTTTCTCTTCTCCAGGTTAAGCACCCCCATTTTCTTAGCTCTTATTCATGGTGACATGGTTTTGAGATCCTTAAAGGTGTTACAGGTCTTTGAATATGCTGCAGCCGACCATTGCTTCTCAGAGTCTGACGCTGAAACAGCTAATCAGGCTGGGCTATTAGAATACACGCCCTTATATTGTGCTTGTCCCTGGAATAGTCATGCCACTTTGTCCTTGCATATTTATCTAGTAGGGTGCTTCATTTTATGTGTGTTGAGACTCTTTTAGGAAAATAAATTATAAAGTGATAGGCAAAACATTTTGTTTCTGAAAATCAGGATAGTAGTCTGGATGGATAAGTTTTATGTCAGTGGGCACAGTCAAAAGGAAAAGAAAGAATAGACTCAAGGTAATATCAAGAGAGGAAGCCATAGTTTAAAAAATACATTCTGCAAATTATTTTTGGTTTGCTTGCTTAATGCTGACTTAAATAACTATAAATTCTGTATTAAATGATTTTGTATAATGTAAAACATTACTTTTCAGGTTGTCCTTGCTAATTGAAGGGTAACCAGGCCCACTGGAGCTAAGCTGTTGTCCTGTGACGGGCATTGGAAGAAAGTGAAATTGTGCTTAGTAACTTAATTAAAATTAGAAATGAAAGGCACATCTTCAGCAGAAGAGTTTGAAAAATATACCTTATAGCAGAGGATGGTGAAGAGAAGTAGACCTGGAAGTCTGGAAATGTGGCCTAAATTCTAATGCAGGCCTAGTCTTATGTTGCCTGTTAGATATTCTGCTATTGCTGTGTTGTTTTGGTGTAACAGTGTTTAAAATTACCAGTTACATTGAGCTTTTCTTCCCCAAATCTTAATACACCACATACAAGGTGTTTATTTAATGGTAGCATGTACTTCTAAAGGTACAAATATCTCTGTTTTGAGAGTCACTGACTTGAGATACAGAGCCTATTCTACCTTACCTGAATTAGAATTTTAGGGAAAATGAGGAAGAAAGGAGAGAACAAACATTTTCAGGCCTACTATGTGCACCCCTGGTGCTTTACGTACATTATCAAATTTAATTCACCTAACAATCCTGTGAGGAAGGTGGTATTTTTTCTTTCTTTCTCCATTTTACATGTAAAGATACTGGGGCTTAGAGGTTACAAAACCTGCCTAAGGGTAGATGATCAGTAAGCAATGAAGATGGCATTAGAAAGCAGATCTGTCAAAATCTAAAGATTTTTATTACACTATTGATTTCAGACATCTTTGCTAAAAAGAATTCATACTCCCAATAAAACTTTCACATAGAACCTCAATGTTCAATGTAGATAAAAAGGGTATTTTACTTATTTAGTTTGGGTCCTAATACTTAGAAGAAATAGCCATCTAAAGTATTATAGTTATTTAATTTGATTGATCTAATCCTTATTGAGCATCCAACTACTGAATTTCATATAACATGAGTGATAGCAATGAGAGTTGATTTTTTAAAAGTGAAATTGAAGATTAAATAGATATTAGTTGCAGCATCTAAGTAATATATTTTATGTATAACCTGAAACATCTGTTTGAGAGCTCTTGCACTTTGCAGGGTATTTTCCATATGAATAGGAAGTAACCATATAATATATACGTGTACATAATATATACATATAATATATACATATAAATCTTAGTTTATTATTAAATCAGTTGCTATTGGTTAACCAGTATGCTTGAGGTTTTCATTAGAAAATGTGTATTTTTATACCATCCAGTGACCCAAGATAAAATGCAGGACCTTATTCAGTGTAAAAGACCTAAGTATAGTGTCCATAATTTGATAATTGTTTTGTCACTTAAATAACTATGAGTATGCAGGGTTTTCTATTTTAATCTTTCAGTGATGATACCTGAAGTTTTCTTCTTAAAAATACTACTAAAGATACTATCAATGATATGCCTTCACAGCTGGCATACTGCTGCTTTATGCAAGGCTTCAGAGATCAGAATTACTAATGTGACTAAGTCGCAAATGTTTCTGAGGCTGCTATTAACTTGAATTTGAAGTAAACAGCTATCCATTAACCAAATCTATTGTATGACAAACGTTGCTAAGTTCTGGGGGAGGAGGGAGTAAGGTAGGTGCAATTTCCTACTAATACTCCTATGAGAATAAGCATTTTATATATATAAGCAACCCTTTTTTTCTTTTAATCATAAAAGGCTTATTTTCTTCGTCTGGATATATAAAAACAGCTCATAGTAATTTTTTGTAATTGCCCCTTTCATAGTCTTGTCCAGTGGTCTTCAAAGTGCAGTTTATGATTACCCATTAGAGTAGGGGAAGAAAATATTACAGTTGTTTCCGTTTATTATATCCTTTAGAATTGAGTTTACAGTGTTTGCAATATTCATGAATATAATTTAAATAAAACAGTTTCTTTTTTTAAAAACTTGGCATGTATTAAAAGAAACTGATCACTGGTCTAATCCCAGCCTCCTCCTGTGATTATGAGGAAGATGAGATTCAGGGAGAGAGAGAGAGATTTGCCCATCTTCATACACAAGCAAGGTAGTTGTAAAGGGTAATTAGGATCCAGGTCTTCTGGCCTTTGGTCCAGTTTTTTAATGTACCACATGTTGCACAAATGCGTGCTTTCCATTACTGCAGGTAAAATTTTAAAAAAATTACCTGCACTGTTTCGTAATCCCATAGATTACATAGAATCTAAAAATAACCTCAAATCAATAAAATGTTTCAACTAAGTTGAGACAGTTTTTTAATGAAAGTTGATGCCAGTTTGTTTATTGCCTACTATTCCCAGCATGTGTGATGTGCTGATGGCTTAGATATTCTTTCAAATAGAGGAATGGCTTATTTTGATTAAAAGTAGTTCCTGTTACCTAATTGTAGACCCTTTACATTTATTAGCTGTTTGAGAAACCCTCAGCATCGTAGAATGACTGTCTACATGTCAGATACAAGCTTTGCGATGGCCTTATGGTATTAGCAAGGTTGAAATATGTGCTAGGTCATCTTTTAAAAGGACTTTATGCCTTATTTTACAAAAGCCTCATTTAATAATTTTTAAACGTAAATATTTCTACTTGAAGTTCTGTGAGTTTTGTGTACTTTTAGTATCTATATTTTTAAAAGTTATTCCTCTGGTTGCCAGGTCATTGGGAGTTACAGTATTAAATACTTTGGAAACATAGTTGGCATAATTAAATTAGGCAGAAGTATGAGAATAATAGAGAAATCCCATTGCTTAAATTCACATAATGCATTGCAATTTTAAGATCTTTTCACATAATTCTTTCAACTATACAGGGAATTAAGACAGTAGTTTTTGTTTTTGTTTTTTAGAAAAGATTATTACTCTACATGCTTTATGGGAGTGCCATATTCATTAGTGCTGAGCACAGAATATAAAAGTAGTGAAGAATTGCTTATAATGTGAAACTTAACCCAATAGGTGCCATGTGTGTTTCTGTATATTGGTGTACCTTGACATGAAGAATACCTGTTCTCTAATCATGTACTCCAGTAACTTCGGTTTAGATTGGGTCCTAACACTTAGCTGCAATGGTGCTCTACTAGGAGCCATTTGAGCCATTATGGCCAATTGATTCATTTAAGCCTTTTTGAGCCTATTAGATTTCATGCATCTTTCCAAGCACTGAAATATTAAGATGCTTCTAACCCATACCGCCTCATTTCAAAGGCTTTCTTCCATTGTCCTCCAAGCTGGATCTCTTTTTCTATCTTTGTAAGAACTTTGTGGCTCTAGTATATTACCCTTTCCCCTTTCCCCTCTGTCCCCAAATATCCCTTTCTACTAGATCATTCCCATCAGCATCTAAATATGCTCTCATAGCTCATCTTAACAAGAGGAAACCACCCTACCTTGACCCTTTATTTCCTCTAGCTTCTATTGTAATTCTTTGCTTGTCTTCATTGCTAAGAATTGTCTACTTGAATTGTTACAACAGTTCCAGTTTTACTTCCTTTCCCATCTATTCCAGTCTGGCTTTTGCTTCTGATACCACTGTCAGTGCTCTTGTCAAAGTTACCAAGGGCCTCCCTGTTGTGAAAGCCAGTGGACACTTAACCTGCTCCTTTTTACTTGGCTTTTTAGCAAGTGGGTGAACATTCCTGCGTACTGCAAGCACCCTTTTCTCGGTTTCTGGATTTCCTCCCAGCCTTTGCATTTTGGTTGCTGTGGTGGCTGCTCACGGAATGTACTTCAAAGCTCAGTTCTTGAGCCTTTTCCTTACCCTCTTCTCCCTTAGATAATCTCATCCATTCCCATGGCTTAATACTTCTTTTGCCCACTCTCCCCCAATTTTTCTCTCACCCAACTACCTCTTCAGAGCTTCTGTGTCAATATTCACTTGGGTAACTCAAAATATTAACATTTCCAACCCTGAACCATTTTTCTGTTCATTATTTACATCAAAGACTGGAGCCATCCTTGATTTTTTTTTTTTTACTCTTCCTTACCTCCCATATACAATCCATTACTTATTAGTGCAACTGATTTTCTTTTATTATTATTACTTTTTTTCGGTTTACGGAAAATTGGGCAGAAAGTTCAGAGTAATCATATACCTATCCATCCTCCCACCCCCTTCCCCAAACCCCACACAGTTTCCCGATTATTAACATCTTGCATTAGAGTGGTAAATTTGTTACAACTGTTAAAAACAATATTGATACATTATTATTATTAGCTAAAATCCTTAGAGTTTACTCTGTTGTACAGTTCTGTGGGTTTTGACAAACGTTATTTGTCAGACCATCATTATAGTATCATACAGAATAGTTCACTTCCTTAAAAATCTATTGTGCGTCACCTATTCATCTTTCCCCTCACTTCCCCCACCAACCCCTGACAACCACTGACCTTTTTGCTGTCTCTGTAGTTTAGCCTTTTCCAGAATATTATATAGTTGGAATCATAAAGTAAATAGCCTTTCAGACTGGCTTCTTTTACTTATCACTATGCATTTAAGGTTTCTCCTTGTGTGTGTGTGTGTGTGTGTGTGTCTTGATCTTTTCTTTTTACTGTTGGATAATATTCCATTGTATGGATGCACTATAGTTTGTCCATTCACCTATTGAAGGACATCTTGGTTGCCTTCAATTTTTGGCCATTATGAATAAAGCTGCTGTAAATATTTGCTTGCAGATTTTTGTGTGGACATAAGTTTTCAACACATTTGGGTAAATACCTAGGAATGCAATTGCTGGAACGTATGATACGACTGTGTTTAGCTTAGTAACAGACAGCTAAACTGTCTTCCAAAGTGGCTGTACTCTTTTTGCATTGCCACTGGAAATTAATGAGAGCTCTACTTCTTTACATCCTTGCCAGCATCTGGTGGTGTCATTGTCTTAGAATTTACCCATTCTAATCAGTATATAGTGATATATCTTACTGTTTTAATTTGCAATTCCCTAACGACAAATGATGTTGAACATCTTTTCATGCTTGCTTGCCAACTGTACATCTTTGGTGAGGTGTCTGTTCACATCTTTGGCTCGCTCTTTGCTTGGGTTGTTTGTTTTCTTGTGAGGTTTAAGAGTTGTTTGTATACTTTGAATACAGGTCCTTGATCAGGTATGTGTTTTGCGAATATTTTCTCCCAGCCTGTGGCTTGTCTTCATTCTCTTAATGGTGTCTTTTGCAGAGAAGAAGTTTTTAACTTTAATGAAGTCCAACTTACCAAGTTATTCTTTCATGGATCATGCTTTTGGTGGTGTATCTTAAAGCTTATTGTCAAACCCAAAGTCTCCTAGATTTTCTCCTGTGTCATCTTCTAGATGTTTTATAGTTTTGCCCTTTACATTTAGATCTATGGTCCATTTTTAGTTAACTTTTGTGAAAGGTGGAAGGTCAGTGTCTGGATTCATTTTTTTGCATGTGGATGTCCACTTATTCCAGTACCATTTGCTGGAAGGACTATCCAGTCTTCATTGAATTGCCTCTCCTCTTTTGTCAAAAATCAGATTTTAAGTCCTAAATATCTCTCAAACTTGTCCATGTCCCTCCATTTCCATCTACCAACCTCTACTTCGAGCCACTACCATCTCTTGCCTGAACTGTGGTAATATCCCTTCCTACTGGTCTCTTTTTTTCTCTCTTGATCTCTATTTTCTTCACAGCATCTGAATTATCATTTTAAAAGTGTAAATCAGATATTCATTTCCTATTTAATATGCTAGGGCTTTCCTTTGTATAAACAATAAGATCCAAATTCATTTGGCCATGGCTTATGTGGTGCTAAGCCGTGTGGTTCAACCCTACACTTTATGCTTCAACTTTACTCTTTCTCCTACTCTCCAACTACCTTGTGCTTATTTCAGCCTCTGAATTTGTTAAACACTCCTATATCTTAAGGACTTCCCAATGGCTGGAATCCCCCACCCCACACACCTATTTTAGGTCTCAGCTTAAATGTTTCCTCTAGAGATGTCTTCTCTAGTCACCATATCTTAACATCCAGTTTTACTCTTGGGCTTAAGTTTTCTAACATTCCATTGATTCTGTCCTAGTATTTTTCTCAACTGAAGAGCATATCTTATTTGTGTATTTTTTTTTGCCAGACTTCTTGAGAATAAGGATCTTGTATGTCTTGTTTACTATTGTAATTTTAGCCATTGGCACAGTAGCTGCCATACAGAAGACACTGAACAAATATTATAGTGAAGAAGATATAGACAGCCTTTGAGATGCCCAGATTTTCTGAGGAAGAGCCACACATAAATAAATAAATTGCGGTGCCACTTTGGTGCTTTAGGAAAGCCCTTGTAGTCCTGGAAAATAAGCAATGAAAGATTTAAAAAGGAAAAAAAAACTTGGGGATTATTTCTCACTAGTGTGAACTAGTGGTTACAAGGGTCAATTTATTAAGTCTTATTTCCTTGGCTTCTTAGTTGTAAGTTGGATTTTTAATATTGATAATGTGGGGTCAACATAAACTCTCATTTGAGCAGTCACCGACTTAGAGTCTCAGGAGTCCCAAGAACCCACCAATCTAGTGACACTATGGTCTGTAGGGTCCATCTCAGGCCCACCAAGAGGTCATATAGCATACTGATTGAGCATTGGCGCTGGAGTTGGTGCTTGAATTTGAATTCTCAGAACAGCCATGCTCCTTGGGCAAGTCAGTTAAACTCTGTGCCTCAGTTTCCTAATCTGTAAAAGGGACTAAATAAACATTCTTAATTCACAGGAATGTTTTGAGGATTAAATGAGATAATATAAGTAAAGCATTTACAATGTGCCAGGCACTGTAATAAACAAGTTTATTATGTAGAAGTCTTCTAATTTAAAATTTTATTACACTAGAGTACACTTAAAATTGAATTATACACTGCTTTTCTCAGCAGATACCTTGTTTCCTCCTCTACAGAAAAAGTGGCATCATTTTCCTGATACCAGACAGCTGTGACTTCTTTAACACCCATCTCTTCTTTTCCACCTATGCTGTGGACCTCATTTCCCTCTGTTTTCTTAGATGTCTTAAGGTTTAAACAATTTTTCTTTTCCATATTCAACTTTTTTCATATATATACTTCTTACACGAATACAAACATGTTCAAGTCTTTCCACATTGAAAAACAGTTTTGATTGATTTATATCAAACTGCTTCAGCTCTTCTTCCGCATACCAATTTAAGAGCTATAATGTTCTCTCCTTTTCTTCCTCTCCCTCTCATGTCTCAGACCACTCTAATCTTGCTTCCACCCCTAATTCACTGAAATACTACTAAAAAAAGGTTACCAGTGACCTTATCAGTAATGAAACGGGCATTTTATTTTTTCTTCTCAGATCTGTGATCTGCATCACTCAACACGATTGGCTACATTCTGTTTTGATACTTGGGCTTCTGTGAGTCTTCACCCTTTCCTCCTGCCTTTCTAGCTAGTTTGCAGACTCATACTCACTCTACCTAACTTTTACATATGGGAGTTTCTCAGTCTGGGTCCTTCGTCATCATTTCTCAGTTCTTTAGCCATTTCTATCCATACTGTAGATTAAATGCCTTGTGCAGATGACTCACGTTTATAACACTGGTCCAGTCTTGTAGATTCCACTACCTATTTGACATCTCTTTTATTGTTGTCCCAAAGCATTTTCAATGTAATTCATGAGTTTATGATCTAGCCCCTCTCCGCCCTAAAATCTGGACTTCCTTTAGTGTTCACCTTAGTGAATGTAATTCCAGCTATCCATTTATGCATGCTGGAAACCGAGGCCATATCCTGAATCCCTCTGTGTTCCTTATACCTTATCCAGGCCATCAGCCAGTATTGATTTTTTCTGTCTTAAATATCTCAACAGTCTCTTGTCACCATGTTAGCTTAGTCCATTATTTCCTGACTTGAACTACTAGAGTTCAATCCTAACCAGTTTCCTTGTGTGCACCTTTGTTCTAGTAGAATTCATTCTCCATGGTGCAACCAGAGTGATGTTTCTTAAGACATGAAATGTAATGATGTTATGTTTAAGGCATTCAGTTGACTTCCCATTGGTCTTAGAATGCTATGGGTAGGATAGAGACAGAAATCCTTATTCTGTGAAACCCTGAAAGTTCAAGTTCATATTTACCGCTCCAATCTCACCTTTGACCACTTTCTCTCTCTTTGTTATCTCTTTGTCTTAACTAGGTGATCACTTGCTTACCTCAGGAATGGGTTGGATCACTATCCTGTTTACTTTCATAGTGCCATATACCTATTGTATCAATCCTTACAGTCACGGTTTTACATTTCTTTCTCTAGCCAGAAAACCCCAAGAGACCAAGCAGGGTGTTTATTTTTGCTTACTATTTCACCAATGCTTAGCGCAATGCCTGGCTTAAACCTTCATTTCATCAAATTGTCAGAGGCCACACTTAGTTTTCTTTTACTAAGAAAAAGGAAGAAAAGTGATCAATAAAAGAAGAAACCAAGTTTGAGAGATGTAAAAACGTGAAAAAAAAAAAAGGTGCTGCTTAGAATCAATAAAAGATAGCAAAAACATTGTTGAAATAATTCTACATAAAAGCTGAATTAACTTGAACTGTAGCATACTTTCTCAGGACCCTACCCTTCTAAATGATGATAAATGTTTTTTGTTTTTGTTTTTGTTTTTTTTAAATTCAGACTATTTCTTGCTTTAGACTAACACTTTAAGAAAAAAAAAATGACACTTAACGGTTCCCAGTTGACGGCTTCCAAAACTGAAAAATTAGATTTGCTTCTAACTTTGAAAATGTTTAGGCTAGTTTTAATTAATTAATTTGGCTTTAAATGTGGTAGGTTTGATAACTTTCTGAGCTCAAGTGATTTCAAATGAAGGTCATCTCTAGGAAAAGGTATGATAGTTTAAGAATATCACAAGGATTTCCTAGTTTAGGATGATGTGTAATCATTGCTTGCTTGTCTAGCTCTTCATTAATTGACCATTTCTTTTTTTTTTTCCTTCATATTTTTGTTTCTTACAGGAAGATTACTTTCTGTTTTCACTCCTCACATTTCAGGAGTTCTCTGTCCCATGACAGACTTCATTTTTGTCTTGACTCAATATTTGCCTTGTATAAGAGAAATTTAGAATGGAAAGGCTCAGTTTGCTATTTAAAATTTTGTAGTTTCTTAAAATGTGAAAAAAATCTAAAAACCTCTATTTTTGTAAATTTAGGGCCTGTTTTGCTAGGGTCTGAATAACAAACACTCTTGGTAGTTGGAATAAACTAATCACTTCAGCCTTTTGTGATCACTTAAAATACTCATTAACTGTGAGTCATTGTTTTGAAATAATGTACATTATGCTCTTTTTGTTTTTCTTACTTAAATTGCCTAACATTGTTTAGAAGAGCTTTGTGGCAGTTGTGAATTCAATGTATGTTTTTACTCTGAAAATTGGGTAGTGCTACTAAAGTACATTACTGGACAAGCTATTCATTCCCTACTAGTCAAATTGGTAGTAAGAAGACCTTTTGTAGAGCAAAATAGCACACTGAAGTATAGAAACGTTTCCTTCCTAAGATACTGATAACTTTATTGAGAAAATGTGTATCTTGTTTGAATTACTAGAGAACTACTATCACCTCCAGCATCTCTAAAAACTTAAACCTGTTTTCTTTGCTAAAGAAATCACTGCATTTCTTTATTTTGAAAGCAGCAAATAACCTTACTGTTTAAAAATTAACAGTCACTATCATCACATTGTTAAATTTCCCTGTAGAATAATTTATTAAATGCCTCCTAAAATTTCTGAAGCTTTATTCATAAGGACTCAGTATTTTTCATAAATAATTTTTATTCAAACACTTCAATAAAATTAAGACTATGCAGTCTTAAAAATGTTGCTTAACAAAAATGAACAAATATTGTCTTTGAGAAGACATTAAAAACAATCCTGTAATGGCTATCAGATTTTAAAAAGTAGCAGCTCTGTTTCCATTTTTCATATGAACTATTAATATTAAACCAGGGCCTTGGTTTTTTAGTTGCAAAATTCAGTGCATTAAAAAGAAAAAGCAGCAATAACCTCCTAGCAATCACTTTTTGTTCTTTGAACTCTGTAGTGGTAGTGGATTTATCTGGATGAAGACACATTTCATGCACATTTTCTAATTAAGTACCTTAAATTCCAAAATCCTTAATTAAATATATTACATTCATCTTCCCATGGTTCAGTTTCTCACTTAGAATGTCAGGTTCCCTGTTACGAAGAAGAGGTATACCAAAAGATTCAACTCCTTTTGATCATCCTTGGAATAGTATTCGATTGTGAATGAGGGTTCCAATAGGAATGAAGAAGTTTATATATAAATTTTAACTTTATAATTTTTCATTTAAAAATTGGATACTGGGGAGCAGGTATAGCTCAGTTGGTTGAGTGCCTGCTTCCCACGTACAAGGTCCCGGGTTCAATCCCCAGGGATTAAAAAAAAAAAAAATTGGATACTATTACTGGCTATGCTTTTGGGAAAACATCTTAGTTTCGATTTAAGTTTGGCTTCTTCATTGGAAAAGGAGATTCTATAGGAGGACCGAATTTTTGTGACTGACTTACATGAGTCAAAAGGTTTTTTTTTTTTTTTTTTTTTTTTTTTAGCTCTCCCCTGATAACAGATACATATTTTGAGGGTGCAGAAATGAGAGGTTTTTAAGATCACTCTCAACATTTTTGTATAAATCACAAAATGATGGGGATATTTCCAGACAGCTGTCTGCAGCATAGTTCATTGGTTTTTAAAATCTTAAACATTTTGACAGAGTGATATGAATCTGATTCTAAGGTCAGTTTAGAGATTTGTGTGTGTGTGTGTGTGTGTGTGTGTGTGTGTGTGTGTGGCTGTCATAGCTGGATAAGATAGTGTGGCTCTCATAGCTGGATAAGCTACTTCACAAAGATACACTGATTCAAATGGCAATGCTTCCTAAATTCTGATATTCACATTTTAATACCATACAGTAGTTATGCAGAGGATTTTGGTGAAATTCAGCTAGTAAATTTCCATCTTCCCAAATGTCAGTCACTCCTTTTACCTAATCTGAAGGTTTTTAATTTGTATCATTTAAAGAAGTAGATTAAAAACCCATTGATATGCTTTTGGAAGATTTTAAATCAAGTTTGATTCTATTTTCAAGTTTTCGAGTGCAAATAAGAGGTTTTTAAAAGTTGTTCTCTCCACATTTTTTTTTAGTACAAATCACAAAATGATGGGGATGTTTTAAAACATTGATCTTTAAAACGCCTTTCCCATAAGTTACTCTAGAAGAGCTGACACCGTCTCATGAGTTATCATATGCCCTTTACGTGGAAGGTACAGGTTCAGTGTGTGCATTATTTTGAAGATTCAGTTTTGTAGCTTAACCTCTTGTTATCACAGAAAAGGTCAGCAAGTTTGGACTGTTTCCCCATAAAAGATCAGTAGCCCATCTTTTAAATCCAACAATTCCTAAGTTCTTTATAATGGATAATTAGTGAACTGTAAGGGGGAAAATTTTTCAGTCACTCTGTAGCTTATTAAAAATATCCTAATGATTCTTCTATTTTAAAAGTCTTGTTTTTAATAAAATTAGCCACATTCTTTAACTTAAAAGGTTGATGCTATTTTAGCATCTCAAATAAGCATTGATGTTGATCAATTTTCGAGGTGAAATCCTGGGGCATTTAGTGTACACTTCTTACTTCAGCTTCTTTGCTGCAGTAATCTCGCTGTGACTGAATGATATATGAGTGGCTATCTTTGTAAGTTTAATGAAACCCCCTTTTCTGGTTTAAGCAGCTGCTACCTCAGAAGCTGCACATACACAGTTTATTAGAGAAATAATTTGCTGTTGAGATTATATCTTCTCCAGTAAAACTTTCCTTTAATCCTCAACAGACACACACTTGCAGGATATTTGATTAATTTTGCACAGAATCCAGCAAATATTGTGGGCTGAGACATGTAAGAAATCTCTCCCCTTTTTCTCTTGTATCCAGCCTTCCATAATACAGAATTTGCTCTAATACTTCTTTGTTCAAACATTAAGCAATCTTTTAAAAATTCTTCTAACAATATTCACTGATAAGGGATTGCATTTTAATTCGTCACTGTACTGTTTTCCATGTATCATTTCACCCATTTTTACCACAGAAGGAAAAACAAGTATTTTTTCCGATGGAATCCGGCTATTATTTGTTAATATTATTTAGTGAGTGTTGTAAAACATTGAAAGGACAGGGTTGAATATTGTATGGCTTTAAACATATTTTTAAAAAATATAGAAGTTGGTCTTTATATCCTAGATGTTTAATTTTTTAAATGTCTTGTGAGTGGCGATGGCCTCATATTTTCATTAATCAGTGAACTTATAATACAATACATATTTAGGGCTATGATGTTCATTTTTGGTCATGGATGTAAATCTATATTTCAAATAGAATTCTTGACAGTTTGTGGGGGGGGGGGTTTGGTAGGTCTGATTAGCATGATGTTGCTTTCTTTAACCTAATGTGGTTAATAAGGTGCTTGTGTTAGAAGTGTTGAGCCTTGCTTTTTTCCCTCTTACAGTGTTGGCTTGTGTTTACATTATTGCTATTACCCTAGTTCTATATTCCTTTGCAGAAATATTTTGAAGCCATTTTTCCATTTGGCATGGGTGATTTTAGTTAAAACAATATAATAACTCATTTAATCACACACACATAAATTGCAATAAAATTTAAAGTGACCAGTGAAGGCTGCTGCTTAAATTCCTTTATCTTTGTGAGACCACCACTGAGGAGACCAAAACTTGAATGCAGTGGTTGATGGAACGTGGTCAACCAGGGATGGAACGAGTGTGCCATGCCAGTTGGCATGTTAAATATCAGCAGAGCTCAGTGTCTGTCTAGTCTTCTTAAGATAAATGAAAATGAAAATTCTGATATTTTCTTCCTGCACCAAGTGTATTGTCTTTTCATACCCTATCTTGGAGATTATTGGTGTTAAGTAGGGTTGTAAAAAAGTGGGGCTTTCTCTTCAATAATTCTTCAAACTTGAAAGTGCATGTCAATTAAAGTAAATTCCAGCCTTAACAATCCCTGATTTTTTCCATCATCTTAATTCCCTCGAATTTTTTCATTTCAAAGATCATGAAACTCTTTCTGAATTAAACAGTTTGTGTACAATCTAAGATAAATATTAAAGCAAAGTTTGATGAAAGTAGTAATACTATTTTCATGTTACTTTGATACCTCGATACTACAGTTAGGACTGTCTATGAATAACCTAAGTAGCCTGTTCTTAACTGCTCTATTTTGGGGGATGAGATCATTAAGTTAATTAGAAATCCATTGTGTATTAACATGAAATTTGTTTATCTCCACTTTGAAGAAGCATATTAGTTTGCTTCTGGGATTTTAAACTGCATTTTTCATCAAAGCTATTTTGAAGGTGCTGAGATGTATCCTTGAAATTTATGTAATTTGTAGACATTTAAAGAAAATAACAGTGTTAGGCTGGAAAACACTTTAAATTGCTTAGGTTTTGACAGGTCAAGAAATAGTAATCCTGCACATTTTCAGTTTGATAGTTTAATTGATTATCCTCTGTTAGTTATTGATATATCTTAGAAGGTGTAGGGGATAATTTCTTCTATGAAATTGTTTACAATTTTTACCGACACTTTAATGAACGGGGAGTAATTTAATTTTTTTTTTAAACATTAACTATGCTATTACCATTGTTCTTCTATATCTTAGATGTAATGGTCATAGACAAATGCACACTGTAAGAAAATAAATATTAGTGTGTGAAATGGGCTGTGACACAGGATAAATACGTTTTGAAAAGTAGCTTCTGTTTCCATTGTTTCCTCTGATGATGGAAAAGTATATATATGGGTTATACACACACAGTCTGAATCTAGTTCTTATGTGCATACATTATACATATACACAGATATGTGTCTCTGTATGTATAGATGGATCCCAGACCAGAAGGGGAGCTGTAATTTCAGGTTGCTTTTTGAGAATGCTTGGCATGTTATAGAGCTAAGATAGGAGGTGGCAGGAAGAGGGACTGGGGAAGAGACCGCTTTCCCTTTCTTCCTTCGCCTTAGCAGTAATTCATCTGCTTTTGCTGAAATGTTTTATTTTCTACTTTGAGAACCTCCTGTTACTAGCTATGTTGCTGTTTCTAGAAATAGGAGGGGAAAGGGAGAGAATTATAGAGGGAAAACTTAACTTTTTAAAATTCTGTCTTCCAGTGGAATAATTGCAAGTTGCCTTGGTCTCATCTTTTCTACTTAATTTGATGGAGTGTTTTAAAATTGTCCCTTTGTCCATTTTGCTATTCTTAAAGGGAATTCAAATAGTATTTCACTTGTAATAGTAGGTGTTTTTTTGTTTTCATGGTTAAGTAAGGAAGAATATTTCAACTGGTATGATGAGACACTGGGTGCGTTTTGATGTGTTGTGGTACCCTGGGTTTCTTTTCTGTCAACTAGCTACTTTTCACTGGTCATTGTACCCAGGTACTTATAGGCGTCTGAATCCCCACCTTCAGAATGTTTTATTAAGAGACTATTTAAGACCCTTAAAAGACTATTTTAAATAAAGTAGTGTTATTGTGATTAAGAGGGAGGTCATCCATGATAGAGGAGAGATGGTAAGGGGGGTACCCCTAAAATCATTCACCAATTACTAGTGCCCCCAAAGATTCCCAACACATTAATGATGTTCAACAAGAATTTTTTTTTTTTTTTTTTTTTT